>MSJI02000333.1:0-42602 GCA_001931905.2 Cladosporium sp. IMV 00045 | reverse complement strand
CCCTTCAGAAGCGAAGTGAAGTGTTCGTAATGGTCTTGGGTGACGCTGCTAGACATGAGACGCATGTGGCTGGCGAAAGTGGAGGTCTTTGGCAAAGTGCCGCCCTCGTAGCCTTGCTTGACAGCATCGAGGAGCTTCCAGAGGCACACACCGTCGTACTGGGCGTGAGACATGCGGATCAAGATGCGGTGAAGGTTGGTACCCGCCTTGCGAACGACAGCGAATTTGACGAAGGGCTCGCCATGCTTAGGCGGCTGTTCACGGTCACGTTGCTGGAGGCTGGCAACGAAGTCATCAAGGTCCATCTCAGTGTCGTGGACAGCCAAGTCAACCTTCATCTTCTTGAGGACAACCTGGTAGAATTGACCCTCGGCGCAGACGAAGACGGAACGAAGAATGTCGAAAGCGTCCAGAACACGCTTGCAAGCTTCACGAAGGCGGCGAATGTCCAGAGGACCATGGCCTTCGAAGTAGAAGTAGTTGAGCATCCATCGAGACTTGAATTGCTGAGCGGTGAGGGAGAACGCCTGGAAATCAGTCACTGCGATAACGTCCGCCACGGCGCCCTTGAAGGTGCCGATCTGAGGGCAGATGCTACGCTGCAAGAACTCGCTGTCGAGCTGTACTGTTTCGTACACAGAACGAGCACGCGGACGGATGGCAGGCCTCAGCTGTGCGACAGCCTTGTTTTCGGGCTTCGCAATCACAGGGTTGCTGGTGGGTGCAGGGAGTGCTGGAGCAGCTTTTGGCTGAGGTTCCTCGGAGTTGGCTGCAATCAAGCGAAGCATGTCCTCGAAGACAGGAGACTGGAAGATGTCCGACACGCGAAGTGCCATCTCCTGCTCACGTGCAGCGCTGGCCAGCTTCATTGCTTTGATGCTATCACCTCCAAGGCGGAAGAAGCTGTCCTGGCGACCAATGTCCTTGGACTCAACCTCGAGAATAGAGCTCCAGATTTGGAGAAGCTTGGGCTCGAAAGAGGAGGAGTTGTCTTGAACGGGGGCCTGGGTTGCCTTGGGTGCTTCGGTCCGGATAGCGAGTCCTGTTAGCGAGGCAGGCAGGTTCTCCTCGCTCCTCGGAGGGGTCATGATGGTAGGGTTCATTGCCCGAGGGGGTGAGAGCATGCTCGATTGCATACCGGTCTTGCCGAGCATCTGGTTGACCACAGCGTGAACACGCTCGTCAATCAGGTTGTGCAGAGACTTGTTGTCGTATATGTCCACACTCTGCGGTGGAGTAGGTGTGCCTCGGAGCTGAGGAGTGGAGGGAGCAGACATAAGATCCGGCACAAGCATGGGCGTGCCAGGAATGGGCGTCGGGACACCCGGTGTGTACGTGCCATATCCCTTCTCTTCTTGCAGAGCGTTCTCGAAGGTCTGAGAGATTGCAGCTGCAATGGCGTGAGCTCTGCTGTCAGAGATCTTGTCAGACCAGTATCTCAGCATGATGCCTTCGTTGTCTTTGGCGGTGATGACATTGACAGTCATCGGATACTCGCTCGGATCGTGAACCTCCTTCGCGGAGAATGACAGGGTTTCGGCCTGCGAGGAATCGGAGGGAATCTGGTTCTGGATGGACAAAGTAGAGTTGAACATCATCTGACCATCCATGCCGAGATAGTTTTGGATCTCTGCCAAAGAGGTGGCCTGGTGAGGCAATCCTTCCAGGAAGTCGTTTTGGACTTGACGGAAAAGACCTCCGTAATCTTGACGGGAAGAAAGCTTCACACGGCAGCAGAGCATATTGATGAAGACACCCACAGCGTCTTGGATATCGGTCACTGGCACATCGCGACCAGCAGACAGGTAACCGAAACAAACGTCATCCTGGCCAGTAAGAGCGCTGAGGACGGTGGCCCAGGTCGCTAAGGCCAGACTGGCGAAGGTGATTGACTCCTTCCTGCACAGAGCCTGCAGCTCGTCGAAGCGGTGGAAGGCCACCTTCAGAGAATTGAGTCGACGAGTCTTTGTCAGGTTCTGGGCAACTGGGATGTGGCAGACTTGAACATTGCGCAGGTGCTGAGCCCAGTATTGCAAGCCGCTCATGTCTGAGCGTTCGCGCAGGTACTTGACAAATTGAGAGTAGGCGGGCCCAGGCACGGTGCGGCTGTGTTGGTTGCCATAGGCCGCAGAGAAGTCGCGTAGAATGATAGAAATCGATGCTCCGTCGATGAGGGCATGGTTCATCTCTAGCTTGACGTATACCTCGCCAGTCGAGATGACTCGGCAGATTGTGATGTGGTGGGGAATTTGTGGCGACTTTTGCTTGTTAACATCGGCAAGATTGACAGTGGCAAGCTTCTTGGATGCCGAGCTAGCCTCACTGCAGGCGATGATTGATGGTGCTGCGTCGACCTTCCTCAGGACGACTTGGTCGAATGTGCCGTTCTTGTAGTTGCTCTCTACGAAAATGGTTCTCAGGATTGGGTGGCGGTCGACGACCTTCTGCCATGCAGCGGCAAGAAGCTTGGTGTCGACGGCGTTTCCTGATCGGTTATCGTCGATCTTGAAAGTGGCGTGGAACATGTAATTGGAAGGATCGCGGAGTTGGCTGAGAAGAATGCCTTCCTGTACGGCCGCGACAGGGTAAATGTTCTCGACATCTGCCATGCTCTTAATACCCACGCGAGGCAGAGTGCGGTCGATCATTTGCTTGAGTTCTCTAGAAGAGGCCGGCAAGAGCGGGTATGAGGCGGTAGTGATTTCATCAGCCATCTTCCTAAATTCGGGAAGGGCGCCACGAAGAGTGGCCTCGAAGCTGGACATCCATTCTGCGATCTTTCCTTGGTTCTTCAGATTTTTGTTGAATGTGAAGGCAATGCGCAACTTGTCTTTGATCACAATGGCTGAGAGTTCAAACAGAGCGAAACGAGCGGTTCTAGATCCCATGTCTCCATAGTTAGTCAGCTCACCCTCGGCAAAGACGTCTCCGTAGTGTTGGAAGAGGGAGTCGGAGCGTTCCAGCTGCTGGAGCTTGCCCAAGTAATTGAACAGAATCTCCATTGGTCCAGGACGGCCGGCGAGATTAGTTACACTGGCAGAGTTCTGTCTGAGTTCCTTGACCTTCTTCACTGTTTGCATTATGTTGGCAGATTGCTCAATCTGGAGTGCTTTCACGGCAGTGAACCAACCAACGGTCTCGGACACATCCTGAGTGGTTGACTGGCGGCCGTGGCTCTCGTTAAAAATTGTCGGACGAGCAAGGTTGGGGAAGACCTCCGTGAAAGACTGGAAGGTAACAGCGAGGAGAAGGTCCAGCGGCTCAGTGGAGGCAGAGGTACGTACGCCGTCCAGCAGTAGTCCGGTGGTTTCCTCGTCCAGTGAGAAGCCCTTGGTCTTGACTTGGCCGTACGTGTTTTCGAAGCCACCTACGCCCCAGTATTCGGCATTTGGCAGACCCTCAGGAATTTGTACAGTCTGAGCGTCTTTCTCGCCGGGTGACTGCGAGCCACACCATGCCTGGAACGAAAGTGGGATTTCTGAAGCAATCGTGCCTGTGTGGAGATATTCCTCCAGTTCTTGAAGCACAACACGCCAGGAAACCATGTCAATACACAAGTGGTTTGCAACCAGGAACAGAACTTGGTCGGTTCCAGGCGCGTCGAACATGTCGGCAACAACGATGGGACCATTCTCAGGGTCTGGTGAACGCTGGGACTCTCCCATTTGATGCTTGATATGGTCGCGGTCGCTAGTGGCGTGGATGCGGAACGCGTAGGATGACTCGATGTCCTAAATATATTGTCAGCCTATCTGCCATTATGGCATAATGCAGAAGAGAAAACTCACCCTCGTAGTCCGCTGTTTCCAGGCGCCATCAGCACCCTTGGTGAATCTGGCTCTCAACATTCCGTGTCGAAGAACGATTGTTCGCAAAGCCTCTTGCACCTTCGCACTGTCGATCTTACGCGCAAGGCGCACAGTGATACTCTGGTTGAAGCGGCTAGCGCCCTTGTGTCCATTGACTGCATTTTGGAAATACAAGTCCTGGATAGGAGACAAGGAGAAGCTGGCGCCAGATTGGGCTCTGGCACGACCAGCTGGGAGCTGCTTAGTTGGTGCATTGGCAAGTTTCGACCTACTCGCAAGCTCTTCGAGAGAGTCCGTCTGAATGATGTCTTGCAGACGGACAGTGAGGCCCTGCTTTCTGGATTTAGACACGACGGCCATTCCGGTGATACTATCGCCGCCTATTTGTTGTTAGCATGTTCGACTTTGCCTAACGTTCCAAATGTGTGTACGTACCCAAGCTCAGGAAAGAGCGCTGTTCGTCCAGATCGGAGGCATTGAGGTTGAGCACTTGGGCGCAGACGTCGCGCAAGATGTCGACAGCACTGACGGCTCCCTCTTGTGCTTTTGGCTCGGGGGCGGGCACCTTGCCTCGCTTGATGTCGTCGTAGTCCTTCATGATGCGCTCGTAGTTGGGCTTGTCGACCTGCTCAATCCAGGCGGTGATTTGCTTGCGATCAATCTTACCCGAAACCAACATGGGCAAGGATTGCATGACTACCCAAGCCTGTGGGACCATGTAGATGGGAAGTTGCTTTTCAAGAGAGGCCTGAACCTCAGGGAGCTTCGCAGCATGCATGACAGAGGGGTCAACGAGCTGGCAGTCGTTCGAGGACTTGAGCGACTTGTCACCAGCATTAACAGCAAGGATGGCGACCAGTCTCTTCTTGATCAGGCCAGTCTTCGGCAGAAGAACGATTGCGTGGCGAACGCTGTCCATTTGGCTAAGACGCGATTCGATTTCACCAAGCTCCATACGTTGGCCATGGAGCTTGACTTGGTGATCCTTGCGTCCAAGACATTCAATTGCGCCGTTAGGGTAGTATCGCACCAGGTCACCAGTCTTGTAGATACGGTTTGCGGTGGTCGTTGGGAATGATGCTGCCCATCTTGGATTCTCGATGAACTCCGCATTGGTCTTCTCGGGGTTGTTCAGATACTCCCTAGCTAGAGCACGGCCAGAAAGGGCCAACTCGCCAACAGATCCAACAGGCATGAGGCGGTCATGGTCATCAGGATCAACGACCCAAGTGCAGGTGGATTGAATGCCATGGCCGATACATGCAGGCTCGCTGGACGGCGAGATCTTTGCAAGGGTGGCGAACACAGATGTTTCTGTGGGACCATATCCGTTGATCAGCTCGACATGAGGAGTCCATTTGTTGATGACCTCATGTGAAATCATCTCACCACCGCAGACGAGGGTCTTGAGGGAGGGAACACTTGAAGGCTCGATGATGGAGGCGACAGAGGGCGTGCAGAAGGTCCAGTGGATTCCCATGGCGCTCATAGCGCCAGCAACGTCGTTGAGTCTGTCTTCTTCGCTGGGAATGCAGACGCAGCCTCCGAAGATCAGAGTACCCCAGATCTCCATGACTGCGGCATCGAAGGTAAGCGATGCAAAGTGGAAAGCGCGAGTGCCGCGGTCCAAGTGGACAACCGGTCCAAATGCACTGACACTGGTGACGAACGAAGCGTGTTCAGTGACAATACCCTTGGGCTTGCCAGTGCTGCCGGAGGTGAACAAGGCGTATGCCATGTTGGTGCTTGCGGAGCGGTGGAGGGGTCGTTTGCTGGATCCTTTCATCGAGGCGAAGACACTTTGGTCGATGGCGAGGACGGTGTTGACCTTGTCGGAGTACCTGCTGCTGTATTTAGGAAGGCAGATCACAAATTCAGCGCCTACATCAGCGATGATCTCCCCGTGACGAGAGGCAGGGTGGGCAGGGTCAAGAGGGACGTAAGCACCGCCAGCGGCAAGTACACCAAGGATGGCAACTACCATCCAGGCGGATTTGTCCATGCACACGGGAACGAACATCTCCTTGTGCAGTCCGAGGGAAATGAGGTAGTGGGCAAAGTCAGCCGCATGATCACACATCTCGCGGTAGGTGAGATTTCCGTCCCATGCGCAGATAGCGTCGGCATCGGGCTGCAGAGAGCCTTGCTTGTACACCAGATCGTGGATAGTCTTCTCAATGGGAGCGATGCGATCACCGTTCCACTCAAGGATCTGTTGCTTGTCTGATGGGCTGACAAGGTCAATGCTGCCGACAGTCAGGTCTGAACCCTTCTGGAGCTCTACAAGCTGCTTGAGGATGAAGTTGAAGCGGGTAATCAGGCTGTTAACTTGGCTGCTGGTGATCACCTGGTCGTCGTGGTGTGCAGTGGTCTTGATTTGAAGTCCGGCGACCTTGCATTCGACAACCAATGGGTGGGTGAAAAACTCTTCGCCGGCCTGGATGTCTTTGAACTCCCACACAGACTTCTCCATCGCTTGGTCGTCGGCCTGCACGACCAACAGATTCTGGAATTCGCAGGCGGCAGCTGGGCCCTTAGCGAGACGACGAATCTGCTGAACACCTGCATGCTGGTGAGGAATGACATCAATCATTTGCTGGTTGATTCTTTGCAGGTAGGAGAGGACTGGAGTCTGTTTGTCGACCTGCACACGAGTTGGAACTGTGGTGAGAACAGGTCCTGCCATCGAGGTGGCACCAGGTAGATTAATGTTACGAGCCATCAATGTCTCACCAAAGCAGACATCGGACGATTCGGATTGATCCGCGATTGCCAGGGCCCACGCTCCCCTGATCATGACAGGTAAGGTAATGTCAGAATTGGAGGTCTTCGAGAGGTCCATGTTGCTGTACTGGCGAGAACCAGAAACAATCTGGCGCGAGGTATCTTTGACACGAGGGAAGGCGGGTGTGCTGTAGTCGGCAAGGCAGGTCTTCCAGAAGTCATCGGAGGCAGCAGAGTCGGCCTTGGCAAGGTATTCGATGAATAGGTTGTACGATGTAGGCTGCTGCTTCAAGGCTGCAGTAGATTCCAAGTAATGCTCCTGCACCCGTTGAAGCATCAGACCAATGCTCCAGCCATCGTAGACGGCGTGATGCAGGGACCAAACGAAGAAACGTTCCGATCCGGTGTCAACTATGGTGTAATCGGTGAGGACATCGCCCTCGGACTTGGGAAGAGCGGGAACGCTGTCAGAGTGTGTGGGGAGGTCGGATCTGTAGTTCCACTCAATGGGCACATCGCGGAGGACAACCTGACAGAATCCAGCATCGGCAGTGTGCACAATGCGAGTGCGCAAGATGGGGAGGTCATTGACAGTATGTTGCCAAGCGCTTCGGAATTTGTCGAGGTCAATGTTGTTTGCAAGTCGATAGATTGATCTGACGACATATGCGCCCGGCTTGGTTGTGGACGATGTGATCAAGCCAGATTGGACGGGACTGCAGGGGTAGACATCCTGAATGGATTCCACGCCGAGACTGCAGACCTCAGAGGCATCAGAGAGAACCTCCTCCTTGGAGGCATCGGCCGGGATGAGGGAGAACGGCTCAATTGTTGTGTTCACTGGCGTCACTTGTTCGGCAGCCTTTGACTGGCAAGCAACGCACATCTCGATCAGCGTCGGGTGGGTGAAGATGTCTGCCACGGTAAGGGAAAGACCACTTGCTTGAGCGGCGCTGACCAATGTCATTGCCGCAAAAGAGTCGCCACCCAGGCCGAAGAAGTTGTCTTCGTCAGTCACCGAGCCTGGCGCGAGGCGCATTACGTTCTCCCACAAGGCACGCAGCTGTGGCTCCAAGCCGGTCTTGGGAGCGCTGCTGCTGGTGGTCGTCGCGTTTGTGTAGGGTCTCATCTGCTCCTTAGACAACGAGGCCGCCATAGTCTGCAGACCGCGGCGGTCCAACTTCGAAGATGTAGTACGAGGCAGGTGGCTGACGGGGAAGTAGAAACTCGGGACCATGTACAGAGGGAGGTGGCGAGGCAAGCCCATGCGGAGGCTTTCAACCAAGGTCGATCTTGCAGGTGTCATAGGCAAGAGCACAGAGTCGGTGGTTTCGCCAGCCTCAAGATCACTAACGATGAATGCCGCCAGTCCGGCCGCCATCGTGTTCTGGTTGGGTGTGACAATGTCGACCAAGACGTCGTTGCCAGCAAGGACAGAGCTGTGATGTTCAATCTCCTCCAACTCAACACGCTGGCCCTTGAGCTTGACTTGTGTGTCGTTCCTCGTCAAGAACTTCAAAGATCCAGTGGCAGAGAACCTTGCAAGGTCGCCGGTGCGGTACATGCGCTCGCTTTCGACATTTGGGTCCTGATGGAAAATTGGTTGCAAACGCGGGTCGCGTGACCATACTGGGTCGCGGATGAAGGAATGCTGAGTCTTCTGCTCGTTGTTAAGGTAGCCGCGTCCGACATTGGGGCCCTCGATCACCAGCTCACCAACAGCTCCACGGGGCATAAGCTTGTCTGGGTTGCTTGAGTCGACAATCCAAGCACGGCCACAGTGAGGAGTACCGATGTCAGTTCCGTCGGTGTTGATGAGTACGCCATCGCCGTTTGATTTCAGGCTGAGCGTGGCGACAACAGTGGTCTCTGATGGTCCGTACGCATTGATGAGGCGGCGGCTCTTCCACTGATCCAAGAAAGCAGGCGGCATCTTCTCACCACCTGGAATAAGATAGTAGAGGGTGGGGACGGCGGCGGGGTCGATCGTGGCGAACAAACTTGGCACAGAGGCCATGAGAGTTGCGCCGGAGCGGTTGATAGCGCCAGCGACGTCGTTCATGCGGTCCGCCTCGGAAGGCATGCAAATGCAGCCACCGTTGAGAAGAGTAAAGAACACATCCATGACCGAAACGTCGAATGTGAAGGCGGAGAATTGGAAAGTTCTGGTATTCTCGCTGAAGCCTAAGGGCTCTCTCCATTGAGAAGCGGAAACCGTGAGAGCAGCGTGCTCAACAATGGTCGCCTTGGGCGTGCCAGTCGTTCCCGAGGTGAAGACACCGTAAGCAGGATCAGTGGATTTGGTTCCAGTCTCCATCAACGCGAGAGCCTCGGGCATGCCTTCCATGTCCTCAAGCTCAGGTGCAATGAACCTCGCGGAGATGCGCGATGCAATGTCGGAGCGAGAGGCTGAGCACAAGACTACAGGTGCCTTCAGCTGACCAACAAGAGTCGTCAAGCGCTCTTCGGCGTGCGTGGGGTCAAGTGAGACGAAAGCACCTCCGGCCTGCATAACAGCAAGCTGCCCAACGACTGCCCACATGGACTTGTCGAAGAGACAGGCAACAAAGACGTTGGGGCCGACTCCAAAAGTGCGCAGCTTCTGAGCAAGTCTTGTCGTAAGTGCCAGAAGCTCGGTGTAATCCAAGCTTCCATCCCAAGCACTGACTGCTGGAGCAAAGGGATGGAAGGCCGCACGCTCTTGGATGATCTCGTGGGCGCACCGCTCATCCTTCTGGGGCAACGGAGTGCTCCATTGGTGGTATTGACGGCATGTTTTGTCGTCGACAAAGTCCAAATCTCCAATGGACTGGAGGGACTTGCTAGGGATCTGCGTAAGCACATGCAGGAAACAATCGGTAATCGATTCGACGTAGTCCTTGGCCACGTCCTTTGAGTGGTGCAGCTTGACGTGTGCAGAGCGACGGGTCAGCGGGCCAGGGTTCAGTAGAATAGCGCTGAAGCTGCCGCCTGACAGTAGTCTGTTGATGGTAGTGGTGCTAGACGTGTCTTCACCGGATTGTGCGCAGACTACTGTGTTGAACGGGATATCCTCGTTGGTTTCTGGCTGCATTGCTCTGCTAGCAGATATCCAAGCCTTCGATCGGTTGGCGGAGTCAATCTTCAACTGCTGCAAGACCTCAATGATCGAGTTGGTGTCGCTCGCGTTTACCACGCGGTTCTCTAGGCGGTGATTGGGCCGGGACGTGTCGAGGACGCCAAAGCGGGTCTCAGAAAGACCTGAGTACAGACGAAGGACGATAGCCCACACGAATTGGTAGACCAAAGCGGCGTCAAAGTCGTTTTCCTTGCAGAACTGCAAGAGCTTGGCTGGCTGGGGCACGGTCAAGAGGACAGACGAGTGGACGCCTTCTTCACCAGCGGCAGCATGAGGGTCGCTAATAGACGGCAGGAGGCAAGGCTCCGCAAGGGCCACGGTCTCTTTCCATGGAGTTGTGTCCTGATCCTCGAACATGGATTTTTCTTCATCGCCAATCTGGCGCAGCTTGCTGGCAATTTGTTGTTCCTCGGAGGCACGAATGACATCCTCGATCTTCTCAACATACAACTTTGCAATAAGATCGGCTTGCGCTTCTGACAGACACTCTATCCAGTGGTTGAGCTCAATAGTGGCAGCTGCATCCGTGGCTTCGACGTTGACATATACCGCAGTCTCAGCGGGATCGTGAATGTAACCCTTCTGGACAAGCTCGACCGAACCAGAACCAGTGTTGCTTTGCTGGGGAGGAAGTTTCCTGTAGGAGACACCGCTGTTGAAAAGCGAAGTATTCGCCATCTTCATCTCGTGGAGAACATCGATCAGAGAGCAGGCGCGGTGCGGCAGAGACTCGGTGAAATCATTCTGGGTCTGCTGCAGCACATCGATCAAGGTGTCATCGGAATCAGAGCCCGGAAGCTTGATACGGCAGACATTCAGGTTCATGACAGGCCCAATCATAGCATCAACTCCCTCGACCGGAGCATCGCGGAGCGATGTTGTGTAAGCGAAACAAACATCGTCCGACTGCGTCAAGAAAGAGAGCAAGAGGCCCCATGCAACATTGAAGACAGTAGAGTGCGTGATACCAGCAGATTCGCAGAATCGGTGCAGTCCAGTAAAGTTGTTGAACTCAATTCGTGAAGTGCGAATAGAGGTTCTGTTGGCCAAGTCCTTACCCTTTGGATTCAAGGGAATGTGGCAAGGGCGTGCTTGGTCCAGATACGATGTCCAGAACTTCGTAGCCTCAGTGTAAGTTTGCTTATTGAGGTGTCTGGCGAAGTTGCGGAAGTCAGGCTTGGGGCCTTCAGTGAAGGATTGCGCGCAGACATCTTTCAAGTCACGAAGAAGAATGGAGATGGAACTGCCATCCATTGCAGCATGGTTGATCTCCAGTCTACAGAATACCTTGCCGGTGCTGGCCACAGTGCACACGGAGAACCTGTGTGAATCGTGATAAGGTACAATATCGCGAGCTGCGAATGTGGCCATAACCTCATCTTCGTTGTCGCAAGTCAATTGAGCTGGGTGCGTGTGGCCAATGTCTTTCAAGACAACCTGTGCAAAAGGAGTCTTCGGGGTGAGCCTGTCGACGAAGATTGTCCTGAGCATGGAATGATGGGCAATAAGTTTAGACCAGGCGGCAAGAACACCGCTAGCTGCGTCACTAGCATTGCCTATGCCGCGGACTTCAAAAGTCGTGTGAACGGCATAGAGTAAGGGGTTTCGGCATCTGCTGAGCAGAATACCTTGCTGCATGCGAGTACAAGGGTACATGTCCTCAACAGCATGGAGCGATACGATTCCGTGTCTGGGCAGGATTCCAGATTCCACCATTTCCAGCTCGTCGTTGGTCATCTTGAGCATTGGGAAGTCGCTGACTGTTTTGGTGGGTGCAGCTGCGAGAAGCTGATGCGGCAGGGTCTCCAGCAGCTGTTGGCAACGGTCGAGCCAGTCATGGACTTGGTCTTGGTGCTTGATGGATCTGCCGTAAGAGAAAGTGAAACGCAGCTGGCCATCGATGACAGCTGCAGAGATCTCAAACAGCGCGAAACGAGGTGTGTCGCGGCCAAAGTCTGCTGAGCCACCACCTTCACGAGTCTCGCCCACCATGGTGTCCGCAAGGTGGAAGAGACCCTTCTGATTCTGGAGATCGCGGTTTTGACCAAGGTAGTTGAAGCTCATCTCCATAGGCACCGGGTGAGGGAAATTCTTGCGACCAGCAGCGGAGAGAGTGCGGTGCGCGAAGAAAGCTCGCCCATTGTCGGCGGCACGACGACGCATGTCCTTCACATGGGCGACAGTTTGCAGCAGGTCTTGGTCGGGAGACATATTAGGTACCCAGATCGGATAGAGAGTGGTGAACCAACCAACAGTGCGAGAAATGTCAATGGATGGGTCCCAGGGCTCTCTGCCGTGACCTTCATTGTTAATTACGGGCGTTGGGCCATCTGGGAAGGCCTGTCCGAAGGCTTGAAGCATGCATGCAAGCAGTAGGTCAACGGTCTCCGTGTTCAGACTCTCATGGCATCCAGTGAGCAAAAGGGCGGTACTCTCTTGGCTAACCTCAAAGGTGGAGCACTGCACTTCGCCGTAAGTGATGGAGTCGTCGACGCCCCAGAACTTGAAATTGTGTGGGGGTGTGGTGTCCAGCTCAGTGTTGACCTTGTTGTCCAGTTCTGCCTGCTGAGTTTGTTGGGCGGTCCACATCTGGAAAGGCATCGATGGAGGTGCTGAACCAGCTTTGCTTGGCTCCATGATGAGCTCCTCCAGATCTTCCAGAATAAGACGGAAAGAAACGATGTCAACAACAAGATGATGACCGACCAAGGAAAGCATCTGTCCTTTGCCAGGCTCGTCGATCAAGTCGACAGAAAGCAACGGTCCAACGAAACAGTTGATGGACTGCTGACTGCTCGAGATGACTTGATCAACTTCTGCCTCGCTCTTGATACTCTGGTAGTTCAATCGGTAGGAAGACTCGATCTCTTTGGTGATGCGTTGCTGCATCTTACGCTCACGACCTTCATACGAGAATCGCGCACGCAACATACTGTGCCGAGACACGACAGCCTCGATGGCTTTGCGGAGAACCGGCTCGTCGATCCTCTGGTGGACACGAGTCTGGATGCTCTGGTTGAAGTAACCTTCGTCCTCGGCACGCACGAGTGAGTGAAGATATTGGATTGGCGAAAGGTCGAAGTTCTCTTCGATCTTCTCCTCATAGTAAGTTGGTGATTTGATTGTTGAGGTGTGCATGGCCAGATCGCGAATGGAGTGGCGCCTCAGGATGTCTTGCACAGTGAGTCCGATGCCAGCCCTCTTGCACAAGTTGGTGCAGGTCATGGCCGTCAAAGAATCACCGCCGAGTTTCAAGAAATTTTCCGTGAGTTTCAAGCGATTTACTGGAATGTTCAGAACGCGGCTCCAGGCTTCGGCCAATAGCTCTTCTGTCTCGTTGGCTGGTGTGTATTGGCTTGGGTCGAGCTCATCGCTTCCATCCAGGTTGAATTGGGGGTCCTCCTCCATCTCCTCCAGCCATTTGGCAACCCTCTTGCGGTCAAGTTTTCCGGACGTGAGCAGTGGTAACGATTCAACGCTAAGCCACACTCCGGGAACCATGTAAGTCGGAAGGACTGTCGAAATGCGCTGTCTAAGACCGGTGATGCGCTGCTCAGATGAGCTCTCCAGCAGAAGTTCACGGTCTTCGCTGTGAGTGGTGCCTGCAAAGCAGAAGATCGTGACAAGTTTGCCCTTAGCATATCCAGCGCGTGGAACGTGGACCAAGGCCAGCTGGATGTCGACGTCCGCTGTCAATCGGCTTTCAATTTCGCCAAGCTCCACACGCTGTCCGTGAAGCTTCACTTGCGTATCTTTCCTGCCAATGTATGTCAATGAGCCAATGGATGAGTTATACCTTACCAAATCTCCGCTTTTGTAGAATCGTCGCTTCTCGCCAGCTTCGTTGCTGTCTGTTGCCCAGCTCGGGGCATACATGAATGCTTCGGCTGTCTTCTCCGGGTTGTTAAGATAGCCTCTCGCCATAGAAGGGCCTTCTACCAGCATCTCGCCAACAGCACCTTTGATCGATGTCAGTACATGAAAGAACCACTGCAAAGCAGGATTTGTCATCACAACATACCGACAGGCATCATCCGATGATGATCGTGCGGATCGACAATCCAGCAGCGCCCTCCAACCGGAAGCCCAATGTCCTTCACATCAGTCTCGCGAGTGACATTGGGGTTTCCCGCTGAGGTAATAGAAGTCTCTGTCGGGCCAAATCCATTGACGAGGTTGAGATGACACCAAGTGTTTCTGTGGTTGATCGACATAGCCTCCCCGGCCAAGCAAACAGTGTGCACATTAGGGATCATGACGGGGGTCAAGAACTCGATCACTGACGGTGTCAGTCCGATGTAATTGCACCGCAAGTCGTTGATGGCTCCAGCAAGGTCGTTGACGCGTGACTCTTCGCTGGGAATGCAAACTGTTCCACCGTTCATGAGCACACTCAGGATGTCCACCAGACTGGCATCGAATGTGTGGGCGGCGAATTGAAGAGTTCGGGTGTCTGATTCCAAACGCAAGGCGGGCGTATGGGCAAGAGAGCTTGATGCAAAAGCGCGGTGCTCCACAAGCGTTCCCTTAGGCTCGCCAGTCGATCCAGAGGTGAAAATAACGTAAGCCGCGTTGTCGGGCTGGACGATGTCATTGACAACCAATGACGAACATTTGGAAAGCAGATCATCATCCACGGCAATTACAGGCTGAACAGTGGCAAGAGCCACCTTCGACTGCTGTTCAGATGAAGTCAAAACAACCTTGGCTCCAACTTTCTCGATCAAAGATCGAAGGCGAGATTCTGGGTGCGATGGATCTAGCGGAACGAAAGCGCCACCCGCCTTCAGCACCGCGTAGACCGCAATGATGTACCATTTCTGTTCAATTTGTTAGCTTCATGGGCACGGTATAGCGAGTTAGGTTCACGTACGGTTTTTTCAAAGCAGAGCGGAACCATCGTTTCAGGTCCTACGCCATGACTTTGCAGATAGCTTGCCAGTCGAGATGTCAGAGAATCCAGTTCACCGAAAGTAAAGCTACCGTCCCAGGCACAAACGGCTTCCTTTACGGGCCATTTGCGGCATTGTCTCTGAACGATGCTGTGGATACACTGGTTGCGAGTCGGGGGCATGGCGGTATTCCATCTGGCAACACGCCTGCTGTCTTGGGGGGTGAAGAAGTCGAGTTGGCCCACGCGGCGATCGCTGTGGGCGAGCAATTGACTAATGACCTGGCTCAATACTTGAGCAATGCAAGTCACATGTCCAGTAGACATTTCATCGCGCCAATATTCCAGATTAAGCGAGGGGAGACCGAATACATCTTCGATACAAAATCGAATACGGCAATTTTCGTGGATGGTAGAAGTCAAGTCGGAAGAAGCATCGATATCTTCTTTCTCGTGTTGTCTCAAGAACACGGTGTTGAATGATTGGAAGTCGAGCTGGTCATTCTCGATGTTGGTAATCGAGATCTCTCGTCGTCGCAGCTCTGTCAAGTCGTCGTCGTCTGATAAGCTGACAGAAACAACATTGCTCTGCACAGTCTGTTCTTGACCTGGCTGTTCTCTCTGGTAGGCAAAAGCGATTTCGTCTGAACCGATGTAGCAGCGCAAGACAATTGCCCAAGCCTTGATGAGCAGGACATCGATGGTAGTGGCGGTCTGGTAGGTTTTTTTGAGGAGGTCGAGGTCGTTTTCTGGTAGAGACACCGGAACAGACGCCGGGGTTCTGCTGGTAATGCCTTTGTTTGTGGGATTAGGGAAAGAAGGTAGACAACACTGCACTGATTGCTCCATCGTGTCGGTTTTTGTGTATTAGTATATTATTATTCGTCCAGCATGGGCGTTACAAGTAAATGATAAAGTACATGTATGTACAAGTGGGTGATCGAGACAAGGTCGTAGGACTGGTCACGAAGAAGGCGACAAAAGATACTTCGGTAACTTCCAAGGGGTTGCCACTTCCGTTCAGATGGACCTCGATCGAGCAGATCAAATGCCATGGGTGCTAGATTTCTCAAATTATCCTTAGGCTCGTAAGCGGCGTCGCACTGGTGCCGCCGTTGCCGGCAAGTATGGCCAATTAGGCCAATTCCCCATGGCTGGTTAGCACGGAGGCATTTGACAGTCTCCACTGTGACAAGATGGCTGTTGTAAGCCATGGAGCGCCGAGATGAGGGTGAACAATGGCATGCTTGGAGCGCAGCATTAGCTCTGCCGTCTTTGAGTCCGTCAGTATAGAGCGAGCGGGCCGCAAACTATGACGCCTCGTGCCGTGGACCAGACGCGCATGTAGGTGGGTTCCAAGGCTGAAAGAGGATGTAGCAGGGGAGAATTGTCGGGTCGACATCAAAAGTAGAGCTGGCCCCTGCGTCACACCCCTGTCGGTAATCGCTTGCACACTTTGCTTACAACCAAGCAGCCCTACCTTCCCCTGCGCAAATCGATCTGCAACGCGATCGCAACCGAGAGACAAACCAACTTGTCGGATCCAGGCACACCGGCCGTATACGAGCCGGTGACAATTATGAGCGCCTCACTATAGCTACGCCCAATGCGAGACGTCGCTTCTCGAGCATGCGCAAATGGCAAAGGGCACAGTGATTGCTTTACTGGCATGGATGATACCTCCGGTACAGGCAGTTGCACCAACAGACGAGGAGTCGTTGCGATTCAACGTACGGGATGGACCGCCGATGATGTGAAGACTGATCAACACTGCAAGTTTCGGAGACTAGAGCTATTGTTGAGAATCTCGTTCACAGGCGCTCGTCCACCGGCTCGTCTACAGGTCAAATCGGATGTAGTACCTGTATACTATCCCTTACCTATTAGCGGCTTTTTGGGTCTCGCAGAACAGCTCACAGGTGCCAAGCTCGTTTGTAGGTACGTCGGCTCTCGTTTGGATGCATTTGAATGGCAGGGGAATGCGTCCCTTCGGTCTCTATTCGGACTCTGGTGATTCGGTGACATTGTGGTAAGGTATCTAGCGAGGCGAGCGACATAGCCGCCCGTCGCCGCCTGTACCCGAGCAACGTGTAGACACCCTGTACACAGGTGGACAACAGCTCTAATCCGATTTTCTCTTCATCTCAACTTCTCAACTTCCACAGCCGCAGAAACGTCCGGGCGAGAAACGTTTGCGTGGTAAGACCCACCGATCGACAGGCACTTGGCAGCTAGCACAAGCGCTTGGAGGTCGCTTGGTGTTCAACCGGAGAATTTTAGCTGGGGATCAATTCTCGTTCTATCCCGCCCCCCAAGCTCAACCATGAATAATAATATAGGCCTGCTGGCCTTGTCAACGAGCCTGCTAGTGGACGCTAATGTCATATCCTTCCTAGCGCTGCTACTACGTCGGACAGTGCACCGTTCGCCTCGACTCTGTCATGCTCTGCCGTCCCACTATTCATCTCAAATACCATCTGCCCCTGGCCACGCTACCCCAATGAGGATATGGTAAGCATGAGATTGACGTCGATCACTTTTGCTTGTGGCGTCCTTCGCACCCGGCACCTTGGTCAGTAGTGGAGGATTCGTTGTTCATCGGTGTTGAGCCGAAAGTCCAGTCTTTCGTTACCACAAGCTTGTCTTTGCTGCCTCATCTCTTTCATACCAGAAGCCTAGAGACCAGATGGGGAAGCCTGGGGCCATATGATACTGACCAATATTCTATCCTTTTCAAGAATCCTTACCTGATCATTCAGGATGGCGGACTGCCTTAGCATCGACAACACGGTGCAGTTGTACGCACACGAATGCCGTGGCGGCTTCGACTTTCCACTTCTCTTTGAAGAGACCATTCTTGTTCTCTTGCCAATCGCATTGGCAACATTGATTGCCGTCTTTCGCTTCACATCGTTATTGAAGAGACCAGTCACGACCGCCTCCAAATTGCTCGTTGGTCTTAAGGCGGTACGTTCGCCTGCAGATATCCCACCATCGAAGCGAACACAAACTGACGAGCTCATCACTAGTTTTTCTGGACTTGCGTGGCCGTATTCTACTTTGCTCTAGCTGGACTTTGGGCAACGCCAGAATCAACAAGCACCCAAGGCTCTGTCGCAATAAATGCGGTAGCTGGTGTCTGCTGTCTCTTTCTCGGACTCGTCTCTTTTCTGGAACACAGCCGATCCGTTCGTCCTTCCTTACTTCACCAATTCTATTTGTTCATCACTATCCTTTGCGACATCGCTTGCGTTCGGACGTTGTGGCTGCGTGAAAGCTACTCTGAACAGTCAAATGGCATCGCCATTCTGTACACCCTGGTCTTCGTCGTTAAGATTTGTCTTTTCGTTGTTGAAGCCTTGCCTAAGAGCCAAATTCCTGAGTCGCCTTACTGCGATGCCAGCCCCGAAGCACGAGCTGATATGGTCAACCGGGCCTTGTTCTGGTGGATCAACCCAACTTTCATTCGTGGCTACTCTAACACCCTCGAAGTCTCGGACATGCCTTACTTGGATCAAAGCCTTAGCGCAAAGAACAGCTATCAGATGTTGTCAAGCTCTTGGGATGCCAACAAAGCCCAAGGAAAGGCGTCGCTTTTGGGTACGGCCATTACCACCCTCAAGTGGCCCCTTTTATCTGCCGCGCCAGCTCGTCTGGCTCTCATTGGATTCACCTTTGCCCAACCGGTGCTGTTGAAGCGTGCCCTTGCCGTATCGGAAAATGAGGATACGCAATACAACAAAAACGTCGGATACGCTCTCATCGGAGCGTATTTCCTGGTTTACACTGGTATGGCAGTCACTCTGAGCCAGCACCAACACCGCACATATCGAGCAATCACTATGCTTCGCGGAGGCCTTATCTCGATGATCTATCGCAAGTCAACGGGTCTTTCACTCACAGACGCCGACCCGGCCAATTCCGTCACCCTCATGAGTGCGGATGTCGAACGTATCGTTCAGGGATGGTCCACCATCACCGATATGTGGGCCAACCCGATCGAGATTGGCTTGGCCATCTTCCTTCTCCAACAGGAACTGGGCGTTGCCGTAGCAGTCAACGTTGGTGTCATGGTCTTTGCACTGCTTGCTTCCCTGGTTGCGATGGGAGGCATTGGACAACACCAAGCCAACTGGCTGAAGGCGATTGAAAAGCGTCTTTCCTCTACTGGTAATATGCTCGGTTCGCTCAAGGGCATCAAGATGATGGGCCTGGAGAACGTTCTAATCAACTCCGTGCATGGTCTTCGAATGGATGAGATGCGTGACTCGACAACATTCAGGAAGCTGCTTGTTGTCAATATGACCTTTGCTTGGCTGGCTCGCGTTTTCTCTCCCATCGCAACCATCGGCACTTTTGTAGGGCTGTCCAACGGCGCTATTTCTACATCCGAAATTTACACATCGCTCTCGATCTTTGCTCTCGGAACCGACCCTCTTCTGACTTTAGTCATGGCTCTGATGCAATTTGCTGCCTCTGCTGGGTCCTTTGGCCGTATCGAAGAGTTCCTGAACAAGGAGGAAGTGCAGTACGCCCGCACGCCGGCGGCTGCTTCGCCACAGCCTAAGAAAGGTCACTTCAGCTTGAGTGCTGTCTCGGCCGCTTCTGATGAAGGCGATATTGAACTGGGCAACAAGCCACAAAAGGCGGAGAACCCTTTCGTTCCTTTGTCGGGCGTCGAGGCGCTCAGTATTGACAACGGTAGCTTCGGTTGGGACACCGAGAAGGAGCCAATTCTCAAGGAGGTCTCCCTCAAAATCGTCCCGGGATCTTTCAACATGCTTGTCGGGCCTTCTGGCTGTGGTAAATCGACTCTCCTCCAGGCTTTGCTGGGTGAAGTACCCTGCATGGGAGGATCAATCAAGGCACAGGTTGACTCTATGGCATACTGTTCCCAGTCACCGTGGCACATGAACGTCAGCATTCGCGATAGTATCACTGCCATGCTCGAATATGACGAGCGATGGTACACGACCGTTCTGCGTGCTTGTGCTCTGGACAAGGATCTGGAGCAAATTTCTGCCGGCGAGGATACAATCATCGGCAGCGGAGGTACTGCGCTCAGTGGTGGTCAAAGCCAGCGTATTGCCCTCGCTCGCGCTATCTACTCTCGCAAGACCCTTATCATGCTGGATGACCCTTTCAGCGGACTGGATGCCTCCACTGAGAACCAGATCTTCCACAACTTGCTAGGTACCTCGGGTTTGCTTCGCGAGATCGGCGCTACAGTCATTGTGGCGTCGTCCTCTGTCAAGCGTGTTCCTTACGCCGATCAAATCATTTCTCTCGATGGTGAGGGTCACGTCTCTGAGGCCGGTGATTTTGACACCCTCGACAAGTCAGGAGGTTACGTTGCCTCTTACGCTCTAAGCCTGCCTGACTGGACATTCGAGCCTGCCATTGCGGTTGTCCCAACTGTGGCCAAGGTCCCTCTCAACAAAGAGGAACCTGTCAAAGAACATGACAAGACTCGACAAGAGGGCGACATCGCGACTTATTTGTATTACGTTCACTCTGTTGGCTGGGTTGCCACCATGATCTTTATTGTGGCCATGGCCGGATTCGTCTTCTGCTTGTCTTTCCCTAGTATCTGGCTCAAATGGTGGGCTCAATCAGCTGATCCTGCCGGCGAAGAGAACTACTACATGGGCATCTATGCCATGCTCGGCTTCATCGCGATGATCGCCCTAATTGCTGGATCCTATCAACTCATCGTCACTATGGTGCCCATCTCCGGTGCCAACTTCCACAGAGTCTTGCTGCAAACGACCCTCGGTGCCAAGATGTCTTTCCTGTCCATCACAGACACTGGCAGTATTCTGAACCGTTTCAGTCAGGATTTACAACTGATTGACATGGATCTCCCTGTGGCTGCTATCAACGTTGTCGCCACTGGTTTCCTCTGCCTGGCTCAGATCATTCTCGTCGGTGTTGCCGCGTCCTACGCCGCGATCTCTTTCCCTTTCCTTTTCATCTTCCTCTATTGCATCCAGAGGGTCTACCTCCGCACCTCCCGCCAACTACGTCTACTTGACATCGAGGCCAAGGCGCCTCTTTTCGCTCATTTCACCGATACCCTCAAGGGTCTGCCGTCGATCCGTGCATTCGGCTGGCAAGCTCCTATGGAAGAGAAGAATTACGAGCTTCTGGAATACTCTCAAAGACCCTTCTACATGATGAACGCCATCCAACGCTGGCTCAGTCTGACGCTTGACCTTATGGTTGCAGGCATCGCGGTCATCTTGATGATCCTTGTCGCCACACTAGACAGTACCAACACTGCATACATGGGTGTCGCTCTTTACAACGTTGTCTTGTTCACCCAGAGCATCAAGATGTTGATTCAATTCTGGACGAACCTGGAGACCCATATCGGTTCGATTGCCAGAATCAAAGAGTATGCTGAGAAGACTCCGCAAGAGGCACAGACCGAAGGCGGCGGCTATGTTCTGCCTGCTAACTGGCCTGAGGAGGGCAAGATCGAGTTCGACAAGATCTCCGCCGGGTACTCGCAAACTCACCTTGCCATTAACCAGGTTTCCTTCACAATTGAGCCCGGTGAGAAGATTGGTCTCTGCGGTCGTACCGGAAGGTAAGCAATACTCTTTTTGTGACATCATCTTCTTCCAATACTAAACTACTTCTCAGTGGAAAGTCATCCCTCGCCATGACCCTCTTCCGCATGCTCGACCTCAGCGCCGGTCAAATCTTGATCGACGGCATCGACATCTCCCAGCTGCCGCGCCACGACATTCGCTCTCGCATCAACTCGATCACCCAGGACGGCGTCTTCATCCAAGGCAGCGTCCGCGACAACATCGATCCTCGAGGCGTGCACGGCATCGACGCCATCTGCGATGCACTCGACATCGTGTCTCTCCTCGAATTGATCGAAGAAAAGGGCTCCGACGGCCTGGACGGCGACATCTCCGAACTCCACCTGTCGCAGGGTCAAAAGCAGCTCTTCTGTCTGGCACGCGCGCTCCTCAACCCCAGCCAGATTCTCATTCTGGACGAAGCCACCAGCACGGTCGACGAGCACACCGACGAGATTATGCAGAAGGTGATCCGACAGAACTTCGGCAGCCAGACCATCATCACGGTCGCGCATCGCTTGGAGAGCATTCTCGACCACGACAGCGTCATCGTGCTCGACGGCGGCAAGATCGTGGAGAAGGGCGACCCCCACGAGCTGCTCGCGCACGGCGAGGAGACCGAGTTTGGAAGGCTGTGGAAGTTCTTGCAGGCTGAGTCCAGCTAAAAAGCATATGGGGAAACCCTCACAAAAAAAAAAATAGGCACATACAGATCTGCCGTTAATAAAAGTATCAATACATAGGGAAAGGGGTAATGATAGTCTACAGCTCACGAGTCCGTGATAATAACATCTTCTTGTTTACGCCAATCTTCCGTCATTTTCGACCTTGTCCCATGCTTGTTGCTGCGATCTTTCGCGCGTGCTCTGTTCATCGTTTCTTGAAACATCGATAGTCCACCCAACCCAAGCATATACCATTAACACCAGGAACTCTGGAAGCAACGCCATGCACACCAACGCCGCCACGGATCCTATGAGAGGGTTCCAGATCGACTCGACATGATCTGCGCTGAAAATGGCGAGACAGAAGTAGATGAGTCTGACAAGCAGAAACATACTTGCGATCAAGTTTCCGGTCAAGACCTGAAGGTATTCGTCAGCGATCATTCAGTCCTTGACGAGTCTCCAACATTGTGGAATTCACATACCCCGCGACTACTGCATGACAAAGCATTTCCATGCCTCGCCCAGACGAACACCTCGCCGCCAATGCAGACTGCGAGCAGGACGAACGCCATGATCGATCCGGCTTCAGCCAATCCTTGACCTATTCTCATCACGCTAGGACTGTCGACCTGCACCCGCATGCGCACACCGGCGATTGTCAACACTAGTGTTCCGAGGAAGATGAGGCGGAGAATGACGATGCCGTAGTGGGACGCTTTGGCGTTGGGGAAATCGGATTTCTTGCTGGTTGATCGTTAATATTTCATGTGTTTGGAAATTTGACAGAAATTCTGTTACGATACGTACATGATGTTCAGCAGGAGAGTCATGATCAATAGCAAAGGCAATCCTCCGGCGCTGAGAAAGGCGAAAGTAGCTGCGTCGATTCCGACATTGTGGTTGGGATAGAGGAACGAAAGCACTGCGCCTGCAATGCGAACTATGAACATGTCAGTAGTTAATATGTCAGTATCGAAGACGCGTCACTCACTCAAGCAGACGAAAACCAGTAAAAACCACGCTGCCGGTGCTGGAGATCTCAGCTGTTTGTAACACAAAAAGCATGATGTGATCAAGGCCGGTATATAAAAGCAGAGAGTCGCTACTCCGACGGATGCCAGAGCAGATAGCATGCTGACGGCTGTTGACAGTGATGTTGGTATGAACGAATGGTCAAATATTGGTCACAATGCGAACAAGGTATCACCTTCGCCATGACAAACGACCGACCTAGATATTTAAGCATTTCCATCGATTACCTTCTCGCAAAGAAACTCACATATTTTTCTAACGGTCCTGATAGCGTCTGATCCCACATCATGCCAATGATACCCAGTGCGGTTAGAGGTTCCAAAGCCAAATACAAGGCAGACACTGCAGACAAGGCAAACCAATGAAAGCGAAAGCGAGCGGTACGTACCCAAACGGCTGAGCTGGAATATGACCACATTGAGACTAGCACCAACGTGACAGGATCCACCTCGAACCACAAGCAGGGCATGAAGAAGCGCTTCCACCGTTTCTTTTCAGAATGAGACCAGAAACGGCTTCAATCTTCATCAGCATGATCTCCACAATCTCATCGAAATCGCTCGGTGGTAATTTCGCCTCTTCACAGTATGGTCGGCGTCCCGAGGCGATCACGCGCTTGCGAAGCGTGCAAGAAGCGTCGACTGACGGTACGTTTGATCATGTCTCGACTGGTTACTAGATGTCAGCTCATTTGGAATAGTGTGATTTGGGACGACCAACTTGTACACAATGCAAGCAAGAAAAGCAGGACTGCCAGTTCCCAAACACTTTTACCTTTGTCGTCAACGATCCTGGAAGTCACAAAACAGTATATCGGAAGCCTAGTCCTGGTCGTGTCAGCCAACGCAAAGCCAAAACTAGACTGGATCGTATGGAGGATGTTGTCACGCCTTTACAAAATAGTACACCCGAGGATGAATTGTTCTTGCAACCTCCCTCAGACTGGACGATGGTACAAACAAGACCAACACCACCACCCGCCATCATCTCAGAATCTCTCATTCCCTCGATACCGCAACAGCTCTCCAACATCCTCCCCATGCAACAACAACTCCTCTCCCATGCCCTCCAACACTTCAACACCCAGCCCACCGACGACACAAGCCTCATCCGAATCTGGATCCCCACCCTCCAAAACTTCGCCACCAGCACCGCTCAACTTAAAGCCTCACCATTGGCCTGCTGCGCCGCCTGGTTGGCGAGGGGAGACGCCGCCAACAACCCTTCTTTGATCGATTTCAGTCGTCACTTGTACGCCCAGGGTTTGAGCGAAGTGCGCACCGCGTTGCGAAGGCCGGGTGCTATTCTCGAAGATGAGACGCTGGGTGCTTGTCTTGCGTTGGCGGTGTTTGAGATCATCCAGTGTCCTGACAAGTGTCGCGCGGCGTATGCGTGGCATCGAAGGGCGAGCGTCAATTTGTTGCAGATGCGTGGGGCAAAGGCTCACAGAGAAGGGGTCGGGCATGAGTTGTTCCTCGCTCTTCGTCTACATGGGGTAAGTCTGGTGCGCCTTCTAGCTCGAATCACTGCCTCCCGACCCAGTACCAATCGCAAAAAGATCAAACACATCTGACATCTCTCCTCCTTCCCAACCCAGATCTTCTACGCCTACGAACAACGCCTCCCCAACTTCCTCTGCACGCGCGAATGGTGCACCATCCCCTGGCAAATCCACCCCAAAGACGACTTCAACCGCCTCGCAGACATCCTCGCCCGCGGCCCCCAACTCCTCCACGAAGCCGAAACCCTGCATCACAAGCCCCTGCAGCAAACCCTTCCAACCCTCCTAACAATCCTGAGCCGCCTGCTCGACATCGACGCAGATCTTGAGAACCTCTACGCCGAATTCGAAGCAGCCGCAGCAGAGAGGGGTGAAAGACTCTACTGGGAAGCCGAAAAGCACCTCGAAGACGAAGACGAAGAGCCCTCAAGCGAACCACCCCTCCACTTCCCCTCTCTCCCCACAGCCTCCCTTCTAACCCTCCACTGGTCCACCCAAACCATGGTCTGGTCCGCCCTCACCACCATCCACACCACCCTCCTCACCCACTTCCCCAGCACGCTCGCCTCTCTTCTCCCCTCCACGCCGCGCACAACCCATTTCCTCACGCACGCGACGCAAGAAACCTGGCTGCGCAGCGTGCAAAATATCACGCGCAGTGTGGACTTCTGCGTGCGCGCTGCGGAGATCGAGGGAGGAGGAGAGCGCGGACCGCCGGGGATTGGGATTGCGTTGGAGATTGTGATCGATGTGCTAAGGGGGAAGGAAGGGGTAGAAGTTGAGGTTGAGAGGGGCAGGGCGGAAAAGGCGAGGAGGGAGGTGGGGACGAGGTGGGTGGCGATTTTGTTGACTTGACTTCATTCACTACGAATCCAGGTTTCTTTACGTTTTTCTTTTCCTTGAGGTTCTCTGGGGTGGGGGGGTTTTCTCGAGCACGGTCCTTCTCGTTAGGTGTGAGCGAGTCTACGTGATTCATTCATGATGGACATGGGAGGTCAAAGATAGAAGGTTGCTACACGATGAGTGATGAGTTGGGGTAAATAGGGTTAGGGTTTGACTGCCCTGTCGTCTCCTATCTCACTCCCTCGTGCCTTGTTCTAGACATGTAGCTGATTAGATCGTTTCCTTCGGGGCAGAAAATAAAAATCGATCGTCCCGAGCTGGAAACTTCACGAGTCCTCTCTCTCTGCGCACCAAGCATGGAATTCCTGGTCGTTGTGGTGATATCCCACGTTCACGCAGATAAATCTAGTTTGAAATTTGAAGAATCAACGACTTCTACATCGCACCTCACCTGTTACTTTGCATTCCAAGCAATGCAATGTTGAAGAAAAACAAGGGAGGAAATGATAATAAGATTGAATAATACGGTGATAACAACAGCTTCTCACAAAAATCACACCCAAGCGACCAACGTCAAATCCAGCGTTGTCCTCGTTTCAATCTCAATCGACGTACGACCCTCCAAACAGACATGGAAGCGGCCGGAGTGATGCGACATGATCAACTCAAAGAGTTGAACGGAGAAACGTAAAATTTTTCGAGAAAAAAGAGTGATAGCTCGCGCATTCTTGCGTTCCAACCCTAGCGTGACACACGCGTACATAGATGTAAACAGAACATCACGCCAGATGGAAGTTGGTAGTAATTGCACTCAAATGCATTGAACGTCCTAATTTGTACGGTGAAAGGAATGCAGATCCATGAGAACAAAAAAAGAGATATATGATGGGGGTATCCAGGAAACTCCTCGCTAAGCAACCAAAACAGACGATGAAAAAGAGCACGAAAGGTGCAAACCACATCACCTCCAGCTCCAGCACCACCACCGCCAATCCCACGCAAAATCGCAAATCACCACATAGCCGAACTCTTCTTCGCCAACCTCCTCTGCTCGCCATCATCGCTCGAACTCCTCAGGCCGAAAAAACTACTCTTCTTCTTCTGCGGCTTCAGTGAACCACCAGGCTTCGTCCCCGGATTCGCGCCCGACATGACAACCGCGCTCGAGCTGGCCGAAGGGTTGATGTACAAGCCATTGCTGCCCATCCTGGCCCCACCACCACCGGCACCGCTGCTGGTGCGCGGCCGCGACGACGAAGACGTCACCGGCGGCGCGAGAGAGTGCTGCGGGATAGTCTGCATGTGCGAGCCGTTGTATCTCTGGCGCGAAGGGCGGGCGGGCGGCGCAGGCGCGGGCGCGGGCGAGGGCGTGACGCCGTATTTCCTGCGCAGGCGGTCTGTTTCGCGCTCGATGTCGGCTTGCTTGCGGCGGGCTTGGCGTTCTTCTTCCTCGACCATGTGCTGTAAGCGGCGACGCTCGGCTTCGTCGGCTTTTTCGCGCTCGAGGCGTTGGCGTTCCGAGGCGCGGGCTTCGGCTTGTGCTTGGGCGCGCAGGCGGGCGGTTTCGGCGTCTAGCTCCCATTGGGCGCGGGGGTCGGCGAGGGGGGGAGGGCGGGTCTGGGACTTGGGAGGCGTGGTTTGGAGGCGCGGGAGGGAGGTGCGTTTGATGTCGTTTGGGGTGGGGGGTTGGACGGCGGGCGCGAGGGTGGTGCGCGGTGGGGCGATGGAGGGATGGGTCGCGGGCGGGTTGGAGAGTTTGCGGCCGCCGGGGATGAGCTTGTGTGGACCGGTGTCGGTGATGTTGAAGACTTCGCCCATGCGGTCTTTGCTGGAGAAGTAGAGGTCTTTGACCACGACGGCGCTGAGGAGGAGGACGACTTCCAGGCCCTTGGGGTCTTCGATGTCGACTCTGCCGAGGTTCGACTCATAGATGGTCATTTCTCGCAGACTCCTCCACAGCGCAATGGCGATGTCCGGGTCCTTCTTCGACTTCTTCTTCTCCGTGTCCGTGCTCTTGCCGGTCATATAGCAGGTGAAGTCCTTGCTCAACCTGCTCTCCTTGCGCCAGACAAAGTTGATCTTGGGCGTGACGGTAAGACTGGAAGGATCGTCCTGGCCCTTGTCCAGGTTGCTGGCGGAAGGCGTCCTGAATGAAGTCTCGGGCATGCTGAACTCGTAGCTATCACTGGAACCCCACTTGCCCTCTTTCACCTCGCATTTGATCTGCTGGTCGGGGTTGTACAGTTGGACGTAGAAATCGTGCGGGAGCACTGGAAGCGGTGGAGGCGGGACTCCTCCATTCCGTCGAATCTCCTCTTGCGACAAGGTCGGTTGGTTCCAGAGAGGGCGCGCGAGAACTTCGCCGTAGAGGACTTCGCGGTTGTATGCATCGAAGAGGGCGGCGGCGTAGCAGTTTTTGTGGCTGGCGGAGGGAGATGCTGGGTCGGCGTGTTGCAAGGCGTAGGCCGGTTCGGGATCGGAGCCGTGATGTGAGAGGTAGAATGCGCGGTGGTGTTTGATGCCGTCGGGCGAGGGTTTGAGGAAGAATGCGGGTAGATTCTCGTCGAGCATGGTTGTTGGTGGTAGTGCAAGTCGCGTCGGGCGTTGGGTTGAGCAGAGGGTGGTTTCGATGTGACAGCGTCTCTGCGAAGAGATTGTGAAGAGGCACGTGGAGGGTTCAAATCAGAGACAGGCAAACACGGGAAGTGAGGTCAACCGTGTTTCACAGAGGTTTCCTGCAGTGACGTTTGTAGTAGAAGGGTCTTTCTGGAGAAGTGGTGGTGGTGGATGCGACGACAAATAAGAGAAGGGAGTTTGGTACAGTAGGAAGAGTAGGGATAATAAGAATAGTCGAGGATGTTATTACCTTTCCCTTGCCGGAAGACGGAGGGGAGGAAGAATGTCGTCGCCTTGGGAGGCTTGGCCGGCAGCAGAAGGCAGGTGCTCAGCAGCAGCAACAGTCTCCACGAGGCAGTGCCGAGTGAGACGAAATGTCTTGCGTGGATGGGTTTGGGTGAAGCAGCAGTTCGCATGGCCACGCGGATGCCATATAGTCAGTGAGGAAAGTAAAACGAATCAACCAATCATACAGTATAACAAACATCATCCATGCATGACTTGCATTGCGGCTATGACGGTCCAATTGTATGTCTCCACTATTTCTTCTCTGCTCCCCGCCTCGCAATCCGCCATCCGCCATCCTGTTTCTATCTTTGGCAACAACAGTCGAACCACCCGAAAGAATGCGAAGTGCCATCCGAAGGAAGAGAAGCAGGGGCTCGCTGACTGTGAATGGCTATCCGGCTGCCTGGAATAATAATCTGACGGCAGACGTTTATTACATGTCCATGGTAAATAACATGTTGGTGTAATGTTGCAAGGTAGTACCTAGCAAATTACACTTTCTGATACAAGCAACATCGGCAAAAAAACCTAATTCCTCATCCATCTCACTGATCATGACTATTTAGACTTCCACGGCCGCGCAGCTCATACATCAAAGCCTTGCCGGACGGAGTTTTTAAGAGGTCGTGATTCCAACACCGCTCCCCTCCTCTTCCATGCCGCCCATACGTAAGCCTCAAAGTCGTCAGCCCTCCAAGCCTCGTTCATCGCTCCTCCTCCTGATCATTATTGCAAACGCCAAGCTGGATAATGTCCGACATTTGCGATGGTAGTCTGCAACACACGTCTACAATGATTACAAGGCAAAAACGCCCTGCGCATAGGTTTTGGCGAAATTTGGAAGAACAGAATCGTAGTAGGACGTCTTCTTGCATTAATCATCGTAGCTTTGTGGTATCGTACAACATCGGATTTCAGCTCTCATCTCTCATCATCTCCAAGCCACAACACCGCAAAGCTATGAAGGTAGAAAACCGAGTCCACGCAAGCTCTCCAATGGTGACATGGCTGAAACGCACCCTTCACGCCATTGACCCTCCATAAAACCAAGAGAAAAAAGAAAAAGGTAAAAGCAAAGAGACGTCCGTCGTGTCTGAGCCTCGTCATCCAGAGCAAGCCGGCATAATCCGCAAGAGAATCCTGCTGCCTGAGAGAGCTCCACCGACCGCACATGCAGTAGTGAGTGCAGCAGTAATCTTTCGTAGTCGTCGGTCGGTCAAGCCTTAGCAACGAAACTTTCGAACATCCAGAGGGGCTTTTGTGGTTAGTAGCCAAAATCAACACGATCTCCAATCGCGTCAGGTCATCTAGGCCTTGTTCATTTTCCTTCACATCCCCCTTCCCGTCCTTCGACAGAGCCATGCCCAAGCCCCGATCCATCATTACAATCCCTCCCTAGACCCTCCTCTCCTTCTCCAAACGCACTCCTTCCCCAAACCCACTCCAACCCATCCCCATCCCCATCGCCATCGCCAAAACAAGAAAAGAAAAAGAAAAAGAAGAAATGAAACCTACCATTCAATCAGTCCAGTCGATCCAGTCAATCCAGTCAATCCGGTTCCAGCCAATCCAGTACAATCCCCTCAAGCAACCCCCTCGCAAAACCAATCTCCCCCCCACCCAAAAGCCCTCTTCAACCTTCCCCCCAACCTCCTCACCATCTTAACATCAATCTTGCCCCCACGCCTCACATCCTTCGGTTCGTGGAACTGAATCGACCGACTCACGTCCACTTTCAAATCCGCGTGTCCTCTCGGCAGGGGTTTGAAAATCCACACGCTGCCGTAAAGTTTTTCAGGTATGAGGCCCAGGCTGCTGAAAGCGTGCAGGAGTTCGCGCCAGGCGATTTCGCGCGGCGCGGTGGAGGAGGTGGGGAGCAGGGCGGAGAGGACTTTGTAGGTGCGGCGGGGGAGGGGGATGGGTGTGGATGGGGGGATGGGGTGGGGGGTTGGGGCGGGGAGGAAGGGGAGGGCGGGGACGTTGGTGTTGTCTTCGTTGGAGTTGTTGTTGTTGGGTTTGCCGCGGGTTTTGGGCTTGGACTTTGCTGGTGCGGTGAGTTCGGTTTTCTTGTTTTCTTTCGAACCGCTGAAGGGCATGGTGCCGAAGTGGTGGTCGTGGAAGCCGGAGTGCTCTGCAGAGCTGCGCGGCGTCTTCGCTTGCGACTTCGCTTGCGCCTTCGTCGGCTCCCCCTTCCAGTCCTCCGTGATGTGGAGCTTGCTCAAATCGCTGGTGAGGTGGTGCTCGAGCATGGAATCGAGACTCACCCCGTAGCACGGCATGAGCTCGACCAGCTCCTCCCAGAACTCGTTGAGAGCGAGCTCGGCGCTCTGCATCTGCTTGACCGTCTCCGCCGTGCGACGCTTATCGGCAGGGTAGTTGAAGCGTCCGTCGAGCGGTTTGCCCAGCGTGTCCAGCATCTCGCAAGCCTGACCCACAGCTTCTCTGAGGCCGTCGGAGGAGTGGCAGAAGCTGTCCGCGACTTCTGTCAGGTACGGATCGTCCGGGACGCCAGCGAGAGCCCACGATCTGCAGTACGGATGGAAAGTCGTGAAGCAGTGCTGCAAGTCGGCGAGGACGGCGAGGTCGAAGAAGTCTTTGAGGAGGCACTCGTCGACGAGGTCGCGCGCGGCCTTGTCGTTCTCCAGCATGCAGTGCGTCTCCTGCACCATCGACCTGACCTTGTGCACGAAGCGGAAGTGCGGTTCCTCGCCCGTGAGGCTGTAGAAGTTCTCCGCGACGCGCGCTTGCGTTGCCGTCATGGAGGCCTTCATGTTCCACTCGCTGTCGCAGCCGCGGTGCATTTTCTTCCCCTGGCAGATGTCTGGGTCGTGTGGTGGCCAGAAACCGCCGCGCAGGCCGGAGGATCTCGGCACCGTGATGCGCAGCTTCCACATCGACATGTTGATGGAGCATTCGACGACTTTGCAGAGCACCACCATCTCGAATTCGTCCTTGCCTTCCAAGCGGAGCGTGGTGCCGTCGGCGCGCACGATCTGTTCCTGCAGGGGGCGCATGGTGTTGAGTTTCTCCGTCAGCCAGGTCCACCTGTGAAGTGAATCCAGAGCCCTCCCGAGCATCTGCGCGGCGACAGAGCGCCAGCAATCCGCGGAACACTTCGAGGAACAACTGTCCTCGTGCCTGGTGTAGTATTCTTTGGTCTCCTTCAGACTTTCGAGGAAGTACCCGGGGTCTTCGCGCAGCGACATCACGTGGTCCTCAGCAGCGAGTCGGCGTCCATCCACCAGCAATTTGATTCTGGAGAGATCCTCCTGCGGCTTGCGGTAGTCCGCTTCGACGTTGATCTGCATGATATTCTCCAAATCTCCCGGTGCAACCCATCCAGGCAGCGCTGGCGGCTCGGGTTCTTCGGGAACCGATGTGAGGTCGTCGGTCTCGATGTCGTGCAAGACGCCCTGCGCACAGCGCAGGAGAAAGCTATAGACCCTCTGCTGGATCTCGAGGATCATGAGGCCGTAAATCGGATTGTAGCCGTGGGAGGACGCCGCCTGGCTTCCCAAGCTTGACATCTCCACCACGCTGCCATAGTCTGCCGGGGTGTCGCCGTGGAAAAACATGGCGTGCCCTTCGCTTTCCAGCCGCGTCTTCCAGTCCAGGCCCAAATGCGCCCTCTCCATTTCCGTCGGCGCGAACATCCCAGGCGGGTTGCGACCGCGCGAGTTGACGAAGAGGAGAAAGTTGTGGCCTGTAGCGAGGTCTGCGAGGTTGATCTGGGGTGTGAGGTGCGCCTCTGCGCTGCATGGCACGTCGCGGATGGGTCTGCGATTCACGAGCATTCTGAAGGCCTCGAAATCAGGCCGGTGCGGGCGAGGAATATTTGGCTCAGCGATGAGGAGGACCCTCTCGCGCTGCTTGGTGGTCTTCTTGAGCCAGCGCTTTTGGATGAAGGACTCGTGGCATTTGAGGATGCCGTTGAGCTTGTGCCAGGTGTTGAAGATGTCGTGGGAGAAGCCACTCGCTAGATGCTGGATCTTTTCGACTTCGAGCTCTTTGGGGTGAGGTAGGTCTAGGCCTTGTTCGACGCGGCTGCTTGGGCATTCGCTGGGCCGAGTGTTGGTTCCGTCTGGAACGAACTGGGAGTAGGTGTAGGAAGCCATGGTGCGTGATTAGGAGGGTGGCGAATAGGTCTCGCCTCGAGTGGAGGGTAACAGTTGCGATGAGGAGGTTAGCGATTGTGTTTCGCCTCGAGTGGATAAAGGCGAAAGGGTGCGAAGGCGATAGTTCGGTGTTGCGGTGTTGCGGTGTTATGGTTTTCCGTGTTGTTATTATTACTGTTAGAAGCGTCAGGAGATTCGAAGGATTATTTAGGCATTGTTGACGTTTATAGGCCGTGCCAACCCGAGAGCGCGTAACCGGCTCTGTAAACACTAGTTCAGTGAAAAGCACGTGAAAGAGTGAAGAGACACAACTCACCAGCTGTGAATGAGACTCTTCTGCTTTTGCCGATCAGTGAAAGGTAATAAGCGTAGTACTTACGTGAATCTCCTTACGTGAATCGTTAACAGTTCTTGTTGACGGTGCTTTGGCTATGTTCGGCGAGCCGCATGTGTTGTTTGTTTGTGTTCGCGGACGCTAGGGAGACTGCCAAACGATGTATGTGATGCGCCTGGCTTCGCTCGGTGCAGGTTGGAATCGGCTGTGAAAGATCGAGTTGCAAGTGTCCGACTCGACGTGGAGCCTATAAAGAGAGGTGTGAGGTGAGGTCTGAGGTCTGGCTCTTCTCGCGTTACACCAAGCGTTTGTAGAGTGCATTTGAGGCAGCTGTTGCATGTGAAAGCCATTTCCCCCAGGCTGCTTCAAAAGTTCCCTCGCCACCAGCACGCCCCCTGTCGAGTGAATGGTAACCGATCAGTCATTCAATCTTTGGCACTGCGGTAAGTGGTTTGAGTCTGAGAGATCATTCATAAGAATAAAAGGGGAAAAACACCAAACACCGAATTAATTTGAGGGGTATACCTAAGCCGCATAACCTGTATGCACGCTGCCTGCCAGAAAATCAACCGCCAATTACACCACGCATCCGCTTGATCCTTTCATTTCCGTGTCGTTAAACCCATCGTCAATAAGTCCTCCACCAAATGCCAGGGGAAAACACACTCGGTCACCCCTTATTTCTTCTTCTTCAGGTAGTTCATGACCATGGGCGTGACGATCGGCGCCACAACACCGTAGTATTTCTGGCCCTTCTCGAGCCACGGGCCGACGTCGTACTTGCCCACCTTGATCTCCTTCGGCGGTTTGTCGCCGCGCCTGCGGTCGTCATATTCGTCGTCGGAGTAGCGGCGCCTGCTTCGGTCTCTGTCCTTGCGTCGGCCGTAGTCATCGCGTCTGGGGCGCCGTGGCTCGTCATCGTAATCGTCATAGCGGTCATCACGCCTGCGACGCGGCGGCTCCTCGCTGCGGCGCCTGCGTGGACGGTAGTCTTCATCGTCCGAGTAGTCGTCGTACTTGTCGCGGCGCCGTGGGCGGTCTTCAGGGTCACGCTCACGCCTGCGAGGCGGCTCACGCTCGGTGTTGTGACGTCTCGGTTTGATGGGTTCCGCACCGTACTCTACGCCGTCTCTGGGACCTTTGCGGCGGGGAGGCAGGCTTTCTTCGTCCGAGTAGTCATGGCGACGGCGAGGTGGTGGGCGTCTGCGGTCATCGTACGGGTCGTCTCTCGGCGGAGGCCGACCGTACATGTCGGCATCTCTGTCTTTGTCTCTTCTTCTGCGGTCTCTGGGAGGCGGCGGCAGGTCGTCCTCGTCGTCGTAGCGCGGTCTGCGTGAGGAGGCCATGGCTCGTCGGTGTCGTTCGCCTTCGTCGCTCTCGTAGCCGTCACGCTTCTCCCTGAACCGTCGCTCGTCCGGGCGGTTCTTACGCTCGAGGTCGTGCGAGCGGGTGTTCAGGTAAGACGCCTCGTCGGGGAACTCCGGGTGAAGGTGTGCCTTTCGACTGCGGCTGCCTTCACGCTTGATGGCACTGCCTAGCGGAGGCGGTGGAAGACTGCTCGACGAGGTTGCGCCCGGAGCAGCTGCTGGAGGGGCGTCGGGAGCGGTGGGGATGTCGCCCGCGGGTGGTGCAGGGAAGCCGTCGTCCGGGTAGGGCGGGCGCGTTTCTCTGTGGTGACGGCGGGGGCGGGGTTGGTAGTCGTCGTCGTAGGTGGACATGCCTCTGCGTGGAGAGCAAGAGAAGAAGTAGATATAATTGTGAGACTGAGGCAATAGTTTGCCCGCGGTTGTAGCGGGAGGCGAGAAGACGCAGGGGGGTGGAGGCGCAGAGCAGGCGATAAAAGTAAAGTCAGGTCGGGTAGTGAAGGCCAGAGGTCGGTGAGTCGTTCTGGCTGGAACCTCCAAGTCCACACGCGCAAGCTGCTGCTTTCTCTCAAGTCCAGTCCAGCTGCCAGCGAGTGCTGAGGGTTGGGGCTGTGCTTGGGACTCGACTCTCTCACTCTCTCGACGTCACTTTGTCTGGCAATTCCGGTGGCGCAGTAATTGGGTCTGGCCTTGGCGAGGATGCAGAGGATGTGACTGTTATTTTGTTTGTTTGTTCAAGAGGTCAGTCTGCTTTCCATCATTCGGGCAGTTTGTTGTCACTTGAAAGTCTTATCGCCAGCTTTGAAAAATAAGTCACTTTCGACAAGTGCTCACTGCACCGGCACAGATACGACCTTCACACGTCTCAATCACACGTCTCTCCCAATCACTCACTCACCCGTTGTCTCAGGCCACTGCACCACCGGGCAGGAGCGGAGCCACAAGGCAGAGCTCCATAGCGTAGGGCTGTGTGTGCCAACCCATGCAACTGGTCTTGAATGGTCTCTCAAGAGTCATCACTCATGCACGCCTGTCCTCCATGCGCACACTCGCACATGCAGCTTCGCTGCCGTTGTGTCTATTACTGGCTGAAGGGATTCCGAATGTCATGAGACCCCCCTCGTCAGCCGGCATGCATATCGGATTCCGGCCTAGACCAAGCTGCATCGTGTCGGGCATGGCCGATAAGGATAGATGTATCTTGCATCTGGTATAAGTACTTGATTCTGGTCAAAAGAGTAGAAAAGGCCGGTCACTACGTTTATTTTATGAACTACTTGCGATGCAGTGAAAGCCTATCACTGAGAGCACACACAACAACCTCTTCCGCTAATTTATCTAAAATGTGTGACTAAACCGCAGGCTTGATATTAGGTATTATCCAGTTCGCGACCGGAAACCTGAAGGGATGTTCCATCGAAATGGGAAAGACTTCATTGAATGTCATGAATTCATTTTTGAGCAGGCTGATCTACCGTCTATCAGTCTAGTGTGCCACGTTACACCCATTCAGTCGGAACCATCCCAGCCAAATATCTTTCCACTCCGAACCTCACACCATCGTATCATCAGTAACATCGCTGTTCTTCCTCTTGTCCGCCCTGCCCTTCTCAGACCAAGGAAAGTGGACCACAGGAATCACAAAGAACGAATTGCCATCGTCCAACAGCCCAGCCAGCATGTTGTACCAAGCAATAAAAGCCGCAATGATACCAAACGCTCCACCTGCTCTGGTCAAGGGGACATTGGGGTGTCCGTCGGCAGTATTTCGCGCATCGAGGTAGCCGGCGCCGAGACAGATGAACGCAAGCCAGACGGACAGGAACAACGTGTTGAACGCGAGAGTGGATCTCAGCGTGAGCAGCCACATCATGAACGTGAAGATGAACCATCCGAAAATCTGGTTGGAGAAGAAAATCAGCTGCAACCCACGCGCGTGGATTTTGAAAAACCGCAGGACACTCACATAGAGAGCAAAAGCGGCGTAAAAATCGATCGTTTCGCCGCCATACGCTTCCGCGACTTCGAATCCGCCGGGGATCAGGATGATCGCCAGACCCATCCAAAACCCGCCGTAAGACGAAAGCGCCGTGCCACCGAAAGTATTGCCTGCAACGTCGAATTAGCACCACCGCGAAACAGAGACGACAAGAAAAGACGGCACTCAAGCATCGACATACCAATGGCAATCTCCCACATGCCCGCCAAAAGCTGCACGAACCCGCCATACGCCAACGCCGGCGCGATCACCAGCGTGGGCTCCGAAAGATCCCTCGCGCCCAGATTGACCATGCTCAGCAGGAAAGTCGTGAGGGCGAAGCCGGCCAAGCCCAGAGGTACTGGGTTGGCGAGTTGGGTCTTTGGCGGCTTGTAGAGACCCGGCTGCGCCGCGCCACCGAAGGCAGGCAGGCGCGCCGAGTCGGTGGAGTGGATGTGCGCCAGAGGGTTGCCGCCGTAGCTGTTGTGGCGCTCATGGTGCGAGGCGGCGTCGGCTTCGGTGTCTTTGGCCATGATTGGGTTGGTGAGTATGGATGATTTAGAAAATGGGAGACGAGTGTGAACAATGCATAGACGGAAGAGCCGGGAGGGAAGGGAAAGGCAAGATTATACCAAACAGCAGCTACACTTCAGTAAATACCTTAGGAGGAGACCAGAAGAGCCCCAATACCAAGCTTCCCCCTCCCAAGAAACTCAATTGAATATTGAACCGTCTGTGAAAGCTCTTCGACTCCATCATACCTTACTCGCTCACAGTGACAATTCAACTGGAGGACGCCTGACGCGTTCCACAAGCCTCTGCCGTCAAAGTGTCGATCCTCCTCACTAGGAGGTAATACTACTGAAATTCTCCAAAAGAAAGACCATGTCATAGAACGATCATCACCTCATCTCCGCACCGGGAACAAGATGACCCAGCTAGGCGACAGCTCCTCACGACACGGAACGATCTCCATGAACGACGCTGCAAGATGGGCAATCCAACCAACCACACGTCCAGCGCACGAAAGGCACAAATGGCTTTGTGGGGAATCACCTGAGCTTTCGTAACGGGCGCGGCTCAAAGGAAATAATAACACCACAGAGTGCGAGTAACAAACCCTCTCCTGTCGTAATGCGCATCACCACATCTCCACATCATGTCTGATGGTTGAACATCGGTCAATTGATCAAGAGTCTAGTTTTGCCCCCGGGTATGGGGACCCCGGACGACCCCGATTTTGGCCCGTCAGTTCTCATACATTCTATTTCCTAGCGTGCGAAGACGCAAAGACAAAATAGAGGCATAAGAGAGGGAGGTGCGGAGGTTGTGGAGATGTCTCTGTGTGGGCGTGGGGTTGATCAATGACGACGATGGGAGATCGTCGAGCGCCGCGTCGGATGCGGCTCCATCATTTGTGCACAAGAGACAGGCACGGCAGGGAAAGGTTTCGATCGCATAAATGAGCTTGTTTTGAGGGAGGATTTGGTCAGTGGTGGTGTTGGTCGCCCGAGCCGAGGTCTTAATGATCCTGCTGCTGGGGGGAGGAGATGGGCGAGGTTGGTGATTGATGTTCGTTTTTCAGCAGACTCTTCTGCCTGTGCGAGAAGGGCGAGACAAAAGAATTCATATGTTTACACACACAGGCTCTCTACTTGCCGGTCTTGAAGAGGAGACTATATAACCCTGCCGTCGTGCGTATGAGCCTCAAGTGGAGTTATTACGAATACATGTATGCAGTCTTGTTCGAAAACTGCATATCTCAATGTATCATGCTTACATGTATACCTGCCTACATATAATAAACCTCTCTTTAGGTCTGGAATGTTTTTCATCATCATCACCATCATCACGGTATCTGTTGTTCAACACCAGGATTATCATTTTACATTTCTTTGACAACTACAGAAATGCCCTCATCCCACACCGCACGACCGGGTGGAGCATGTTCTCCACCATGCGTGACGAGATGCCCCTCTCTTCCTCAAGTGCCGAGAGAGCTCCCCTCAACCTCAACTCCAAACAGGAAGGTCGCCAACACTATTGAGAGATAACACTGCCACAAGCTGCATCCTGTAATCTTCTGCTTGTGGAAGGAGAAATCTATTCTCTCTAGTACGGTAGGTATTCTGAGCCCACCACTCAAGAGTGAAAAACCACCTTACCCATCCCTCCAACCACCCATGGAAAAAGGCCCCGAATCAGCCTTCAAAACGCACATCAAGCCCACCGCCTGGCGCAAGATCCAGACCAACATCCAGCAGCAATCCGAGTCCGCGACCGCAACCATGGCGAAAGACTGGCAGGAGACTGCAAAGGAGAAAGCAGCCCAAGTCCTGTCTCTGATACCGGAGGAATGGCGCATCTCCAGCAAGGACATACCTTCAGCCGAGGAACAGCGCGACATCACGGGCGACTTTGTGCGCAAGTACTTGACTGAGAAGGAGGTGGAGATGACCGAATCGGACGCCGTGGCTATTGTGGAAAAGACGACGAGCGCGCAGTGGACTGCTGTCGAGGTCGCGAAGGCGTTCTGCCATCGTGCGGCCGTGGCGCATCAACTCGTCAATTGCTTGCATGAGATCTTCTTCGAACAGGCGATTGCTGAGGCGGAGAAGGCGGATAGGTACTTGAAAGAACATAAGAAGCCGATCGGCGTGCTGCACGGGTTGCCTGTCAGTCTGAAGGATCAATTCCACGTGAAAGGGTGGGTAATCTCGATATGATATTGATGTTGTTGCGAAATGCACGCATGGCTAATTCACTGGCAGCGTTGATACCCACATGGGCTATGTAGGCTGGATTGGAAACTTCCAAGGTCAAGAGGGCACGGGCAAAGAACGTAAATTCGAAAGTGAGATGGTCAAGAGCCTACGCAAACTGGGCGCCACTTTATATTGCAAGACTTCAGTACCACATACGCTTATGTGTGGCGAGACGGTCAACAATGTCATCGGATATACCTGGAACCCCAAGAATAGGAACCTCAGCTCTGGCGGCTCATCTGGTGGCGAGGGTGCTCTGATTGGACTTCGTGGTAGCTGTGCTGGTTTCGGAACGGACATCGGTGAGTCTTTCAACATTGCCATCTATGCATAGTGGAAAACATCTAACCCAAACACCACCAGGCGGCTCAATCAGAATCCCCGCAGCATTCAATGGCCTCTACGGTCTCCGCCCCTCCGCCGGCCGTCTCCCCTACGAAGGCATGGCCAACAGCTGGGACGGACAAAACAGCATCCTCTCCGTCGTCGGACCCCTAGCAACAACTCCCAGCGCCCTCAAACTCCTCACACAAGCCATACTCAGCACCTCCCCCTGGTTCTATGACCCTCTCGTGCACGAAATCCCCTGGCGCCCTGCGGATGAACTGGCCATCTCAGACCCTCACGCCCGCACCGAAACCCCTCTCTCCTTCGCCGTCCTCCGCCACGACGGCAGCTGCGCCGTCCACCCACCCGTCGCGCGCGCCCTAGACCTCGTCGTCTCCACGCTCCGCTCCCGCGGCCACCGCGTGATCGACTGGAAACCCACCGTCCCGCACTCGGAACTCGCCTCTCTCGCGATGAAGATCTACACTTTCGACGGCGGCGCCGACGCCCGCGCCGCTTTCGGCCTGTCAGGGGAACAACCCGCTCCGCAACTCATATCCGCCGAGAGCGAGCAGGCGAACGCGAGTGAGATCATGGCCGTCAACGTGGCGAAACGCCAGGCGCAGAAGGATTACATGGAGTACTGGAATTCCACCGCAGAGCTGAGCGGTACCGGTCGCCCTGTCGACGCTGTCATTAGCCCGCTCGCGCCTTTCGCTGCCGCCCGCCCGGGCAAGTATACGTACCTGACGTACTCGAGTTTCGTCAACGTGCTGGATTACACCAGCGTCGTCGTGCCGGTGACGCAGGTCGACAAGAAAGTCGATGTGAAGGCGGAGAACTTCAAACCTGTGGACGAGGTTGATCGGGAGACGCAGGAGAATTGTAAGTTCCAAATTCGCTCTTTCATCAGACTGCGTGGAAGAACGATGACTGACATCGATGCTCAACAGACGACCCGGAAATCTACGACGGCGCGCACGTAAGCGTGCAGCTCGTGGGCCGCAGGCTGCAAGAGGAGAAGATGCTCGGTCTGGCGCAATACGTCGGCGACGCTTTGCACGGCGAAGCTCGTGCGCTTTAGAGTGAGAAGCGTCTTTGGCGATATCGTCGTAGTCGTCGTTTTTTTGGCGTATGCGTTTGACGAGACGTTGGTTTAGCCAATCAAGAGAAGGATGAATATAAGTGAAATCTTAAATCTTCTGCTCCCCTTTGAACCCCATAAAGTAGATTGGCATCAAGGCATTCCAGGCACTTAGTTGTTTGTGATTTTCAACGCGGAGCGGAAAAGCAAACGAACGAGCGAATGCGATCCTAATATTACGACGAAGACGCAGCGGTGGAACATGAAAGCAGTTAAACCCCGGCCTCCCATGACGCTTCTCGAAATTCACAGTCCAACAAATCGATCCCATAGTGCTGGACGATGTGGATCACACAAGCCGCAGTGAATAGGAACAGGGAGAGCAGCTTGGAAAGTGGCATATCGGAAATATCAAAAAAAGACTATTGTGACCTTTCAAATATAATAATGTATCAAGAGAGAATAAATTCCATTCTATACTTCAAAGGTCCCATATGCACGTTTCCAATTTCCCTTTGCCATCCATTCCATCGCCTTGTCACAACCAACATCCTTTTCGAAAAGGCAAGCAAAGTGTTTGAATATAATCATTCTGCCAATAATAAAAAAAAAAAAAAAAAAACCCGTCAAGAAAGCGCAACCCAAGATCCGTATCCCATATTTAACGAAAAACTCCATGCTTGCTCCCCATCCCTATACCCATTCCTTATTTGCCAGTCTGATACAAAAATTATACCCCCGATCCAGTTTAGATGAAAAGGAAAAACCCCGAAATCAAACAACGCCTAGAATGGGGCGAAAAATCCAGAAAGTGATGCATCGGGCCAGACAAAAGCCCCCCTTCAACTCCCCTCCCCACCCAAAGCCGCGCATCGCGAAAATTTACAGAATATTATCCTGCTGAAAGATGAACGGCTCGTCGTCATCGTCCTCCTCCTCCTCCTCCTCATCCTCACTCCCCCCCTCGCCCCTCTCCTCTTCCTCCTCAACCCCCCTCTCCGGCCTGCGTCCCTTCTCCTCCCCCCTCTCCTCCGCAATCGACTGGGTGGAAAGTCTCGAACGGACATGCGGAACATGCGGCTGCGCGCGATTGGGCGAGGAAGAAGTCGAGAGGCCGGGCACGTTCGACAGACGGCGGGAAGGCGGGGTGAGGGACGAGCTCTGCTGCACGAGGCTGGAGGAGCTCATCTCGTCCGCCAGCTCGCTGCTGGCGAGGGTCATGTTTTTGAATTTGCCCAGGTTGACGACGGGCGCGGGTTTGCGCGCGGATCCAGCAGCGGAGGAGGGGGAAGAGAAGGATTTGAGGTCCTTGGCGCGCTCGACGGTCGAGATGAAAGCGGCGATGTCGTCTTCGTCGGTGCGCGCGCTGCCGGAACTGCCGGGCGTGCCGGCCGCGGAGGTTTGGTCTGGCGCGACGAGTTGGCCGGACTTTTCTTTACTCGAGGTGCTGGCGCGGCCGCTGCTGGTGGCGCTTTCGCCTGCGCGGCTGCTTTGCGATGTGCTGGTCCAGCGCTTGCGGCCGGCGAAGCTGCTGCTGTATCGGTGGACGGGGGCGGGTTTGGGTGAGGTGGAGCCGGATGAGGCGATGGCGTTGTCTGCGGGTATGCCTCCTGGGTTGCGCAGGGCTTGTTGTGGTAAGGTGTTTAGTGACAGGCGCTTTGAATGGGCGGATGTTCCTGTCAGGGGTGAAGGTCGAGGAGCGGAAGAGGAGGGTGACGGAGATGCAGCAGCGTTGGTGCGAGGAGAAGAGGCGACAGAGCCAGCTTTGAATGGTGGGTTCTTCAGATAGTCCATTCTTGCCGACGAGGTTGGTATTGACTGTGGCGTCACTTTTCTGTCCAGCGATGGAGGATCGTCGCTCACATTGGAAACAGCACGGTGGCGGAGGGCTGACACAGGCGATTCGCGCTTGCCTGTGGCATGGAAGGTGCCTAAGCTTCCGTAGGTGCCTCCTCCTGCCACTCGAGCTCCTGCACGAGCGCTTCCAGCAGCGGCACCTAGGCTAGAGCTGCTCTCTTCTGCAGCAGCGGAATGATGGTGACCTCCAGGAAGAGAGCGGCCGCCAATAGGGCGAGAAGTAAGACCTGCGTCTAAGCCTGCAAAACGTGAACTGAGCAAAGCTTCGGCGTCTGCCACTGTGAAGTCCGTGTTTGTTCGGTAGTCGAGAGAGATCTTGAGAGGGCCCGCAGAGCACAACAAAGGCTCGAAATCGTGATGTTCAGCGGTGTTGCTATTGTTGAGATCTGAAGGACAAAGTGGTGTGTTTAGGGCGTCTCCTGACAGTCGAGCATTGTCACTTGCCCGACCTTGTCGTATGCGGAAGCGCAGTTTGAGTGGTTGGGCGTTGCTGGGTTGTCGACTGAGTCGCTTGTGAAGTTTCCACGCCGGCAAGAAACGGGTGAATGTATAAAGTGACCTGAAGAGCAAGACACCCTTCTTGTACACATTCGGAAGCTGATCGTTGAGCTGGGAAGGCTTGTATCGGCTCATATCGCCCATCTCGATCGTCCAGCGTTCTAGCAACACCTCGTAGTATCGCCCACCAGCCT
>MSJI02000332.1:0-18125 GCA_001931905.2 Cladosporium sp. IMV 00045 | reverse complement strand
GATACACTCGTTACTAACAAAAATTTCCCACAGAACTTCCTCATCTCCTTCTTCACCCCCTTCATCACGGGCGCCATCGACTACCGCTACGGCTACGTCTTCGCGGCGTGCAACTTCCTCGGCGCCGTCGTCGTCTACTTCTTCCTGTGCGAGACGCGCGGCCGCTCCCTCGAGGAGATCGATACCATGTACATCATGCACGTCTCGCCGCGCCAGAGCACCAAGTGGCAGCCGCCGCAGGGCGAGGAGCTCGTCACCGCTGATGCATTGCACCTTGCGCCTGGCGCTAGGGCGATTCGCAAGCAGGATGCTGCCGGTATGGAGGGCGAGCAGAGACTTGATAGCATCCCCGCGCCGAATGCGCAGCATGGGATTACGGATGTGAGCGGGACGGGGTATGAGGCTGAGTCCGGGGGTGTGAGGGGTCAGTCTGTCTACTAAATGGGCGGAGAGACTGTTGCATTGTCATGGCATGAAGCGTTGATGCATTTTGTTCGAATGGTTAGATGATAGAGATACAATTTTGATCTTTTTCAGACTTCACTTCGTTCACCTCCCAACTGAGGAATGCGCACTGCACAGGGCATTCTAATCTCAAGAGTAGGTCCCCTAATTGGAATGGCTCACCGTATAGGACTTGAAGTCTTCTCGCTCGTGTTGATGGATTTCGAGACCATTGACGCGTCGTTGTCTACCTAGTAGTAATGGCTACATGTAAGTCAACCTTTCTCTCCACCCTCATAAAACACGTTCGCACATGCAATTTGCATACTGTTCGACGAGTTTGATGCATCATTGCAACGACGAAGGATGCTTCCTTTCTCTCTCAAAGGAAAACAATCTGCATGCCACGGCCCGACAGCAGTTTTGAGATTTCTACGGATAGATCTTTTCTGAGCTTTAGCACACCAATGCCGAGATTTGCCGAGATAATGCCATTGATATTGAAGACAGCGGGTGGTATTTGTGCATTGCTAGCGATATTCTGTGTAGGACAGATGTCGGTATCGAATCGAACGGTTGGTTTGTGCACAGACAATCCCACAATCTGGTACAGGAGGCGAGGGCCAGACTTTCACATCCACGTGCCAAGGCTGATGGAAAAGTGCAACGGCGAATGGCAAATCCTGGTAGATGGAAAGGAGGATATTCCAGTATCTGAGAGATTAGTCGCAAGTGGCAATTACCGGCTTGCCAGCAATACCGATGATCAAGTAGGGGGAGGTGGGAAAAAGCATTTACAGTTTACGGCGTCGTCGGCAGGCGCCATCCCCGTACTCCCGCGTGTCCTGTCGTCTCGACCGGCGGCGGCCACGCAAGTCCATACGACTCTCTATCTCCACCCCAGCTTCTCCGTCTCTCACACTCTCTCACCCTGCTGGAAAAGGTGCAAGTCTCTCTTAGCACACCACACACACACACACACACACACACACACACACACACACACCACTCTTCTCCGCCACACACACACACACACACACACCACTCTTCTCCGCCACTTACTCCTCATCCTGTCGCTTCTCCCCCGACCGACATCACCACTACCACCACCGCCGCCCTTGTCTCACCAGGCCACTCCTCTAAACTTACCACCCTCCCCACGCTCCTTACCAATCCCCGCCGTCCAACGAGTCGCAAGCGCCATCTAGCTTACAACACCTCCCGCCGATCGCGAAACCCCGACTTCATTCCTCAACCGCTGTCAAAACTCCTCACACGACACTATAGAGCGCCGCCCGGCGCGAATATCCCACGTCCATCATGCTCTTGCCTAAAGGAGGCGTGACCTGGAAGTCGGCCAAGGCGAGACTCCCGCCTACGAGGGTGATATGGAGGTTCCTTACACAGACACGCGTGGTCCTTTCGCTGGTGATTGCGGGCATTGTCATTTTACTATGGAATGGTTTGAGCGGGACGGCTGGTGAGATGCAAAAGTAAGGACACTCACACCCATTGGAGATGAGCCCGGCGACACGCCAGACGCAATTGTGGAATACTAACGTCTTATCGCAACGCAGATTCTACTGTTTCGGTCCAGCGAAATCCCCCATGCAAATGTCAGCAACCGAGCAGGCGCAATGGGCCGGTCACCAGCAAACACCGGTCATCTTCAACCACCATGCGCCCATAGAAATCAACAGCTCCTCCATCCAGCGCGTGAACCTGAACAACGTCGCATCCACCCCGAAAGCCGTCCTCAACGAAGAGCGCGTGCTCATTCTCACTCCTCTCCGCGACGCCGCGCCTTACCTCGAGACGCACTTCGATCTCTTGAGCCAACTCACCTACCCGCACCGCCTGATCGACCTCGCCTTCCTTGTGGGAAACAGCAAAGACGACACCCTCGCCAAGCTAGCCATGGAACTTGAGCGCGTGCAGAGCCGGACGGACAACGTAGCTTTCGGCAGCGTCATGATCGTCGAGAAGGACTTTGAAGAAGTGCAGACAGCGCAGACCGTGGAGGAAAGGCACGGCTTCGCAGCGCAGGGTCCTCGCAGAATGGCCATGGGCAAGGCGAGGAATTTCCTCTTGAGTGCGGCGTTGAAGCCCGAGCACAGCTGGGTGTACTGGCGCGATGTGGACATTGTGGACAGCCCGAGCAAGATCATCGAGGATTTCGTTGCGCACGACCGCGATATCCTGGTTCCCAGTAAGACATGCCTTGAGTGTTTTCAGAGTTTTGTATGTCTTGCAACAGAGCAGCGCTGACTTGACCACAGACGTTTGGTTCCATCGCTACCAAGACGGCCGTGATATCGAGGGTCGTTTTGACTACAACTCATGGCAAGAATCCGACACCGGCAGAAAACTCGCCGCTTCCCTCGATCCCAACGTCGTTCTTGCAGAGGGTATGTCAAATTAGAGAATAAAGGCCCAGCTAGATCCTAAGACTGACATCATCCCAGGCTACAAGGAGTACAAAACCGAGCGCATCTACATGGCCCGCATGGGCGACTGGCGCGAGAACAAAGACATCGAGATCCCCCTCGATGGCATCGGAGGCGTCAACATCGTCGTCAAAGCAGACGTTCACAGAGCAGGTGTGTCGCCAGAATCCTTTTCCTCGCACGCCACCGTCACACAGCACACGTACACGTACTAACACCTCAAATCCAGGCATCAATTTCCCCTGCTACGCCTTCGAAAACCAAGCCGAGACCGAAGGTTTCGCCAAAATGGCCCGGCGCGCGGGCATGCAGGTTTTCGGTCTGCCGAACTATGTCGTTTGGCATATCGACACGGATGAGAAGCCGGGAAATGCTTAGAAGATTTGAAAAAGGAGAAAAGCAAAAAAGAACGAGGTCTACTAATGTTTCAAGAGGGTCCACTGATGGATGGGTGGGTTAAGGTCGCCTCTTGTTTTTTTCTCTCTCTGTACTTTTTTTCCCTCAATTCTTTCATTCTCCTCTTTTCCTTCTCCTTGTCATGTCACATTTCAGAAAATCATTCAAAACCCGGCTGGAGTTCCTGTCGCCTCTTTAAGTCTATTTCAAGCCAACTCTTTCAGCTGATGGTTTGGCCCTTGCGATTGCCCTCAATTTCTCGCGTCACAGATCGGTAACGGCGTCCTTCGTCACCCGTTAATCTCGTGGTCAACAAAGCGTCCCCTTCGCAAACCGATTCTTGTCCCTTTCCCTTGATCTACTTGGTGATTTGAGGGCATTGATTTGTCTGATCAACTTCACAAGGTTCCCGGTCCGGGTCGCTGGAGGCCAAGTAATTTTAAGACAGATCTTATAATGATGACCTTGCCGACGATTGAGGACTCATTTTGCATCCTGTTGATACGCTTTCTCGATTATACTGGACTTGTCGTAGAGGTGCGATCTTTGACTTTCATCACACGAGTAGGGTAGGGTGCAGAAGAGAGCAGATGGGAGGAACATCTACGGATGCTGATGTGTCTACTCTCCTGCTCCTCCTCGATCCTGGTTTTTGTTCGCGTTCGTGTTTTTGTTTCTGTTGCATTGCCCTTTCCGCTGTAATCTCTTGATCGTTCGACCACACCATTGCCACTCAGATACTGGTGCTTCGAGGGGAATTTTTGTTCTGCCTTTGTTTGTCTTCCGCCGTCAAAACTGGGCGTTGAGGTGTCTCCAATCGTTGATGGTCATTGTCCAGTGGCACTGTTTGTCTCTATCGTTTACTTGCTTCTCCGAGGCTTTGATCGGGTGATACGATTGGTATATATGTTGCTCAATTCTATCGGCCATTGCCAACGCCGAAATCTGATCTCATGGAGAGTTTTGTTTGATATTTCGATATTATCGTTCAACCGTGTAGATTTCTCCATCGTTGTAATGCATGTATCTTCGTCTTTATGTGATTTTCATTCAAAAGCTTGGCCGGGGAGATATCTACGGCGCATCGACAGGATCCCAATCTAAAAGATCACAGAAAAGTCAGCAAAGTCCAACACGACAACAGAAAACCAAGACCTAAACCGAGAACAAACATCAAAACTCACCAGTAACAAGATACTCATCCAACCCGTCCATCACCCCCATATCCTCCTCCTCAATCATAAACCCGCCCACGTCCGCATTCTCCACAATCCGCTCCCGCCTCACGCTCTTCGGCAACACCACGTGCCCGTGCTGCAGATTCCACCGCACCATCAGCTGCGCGGGCGTGCAGTTGTACTTGCTCGCCAGACGGACTATGGTCGGGTCCTTCATTTTGTAGGCACGCGCGAGGGGCGCGTAGGCTTCCACTACGATGTTGTGCTTTTTGCAGTGGGCAGTCAGGGAAGAGCGGGTGTTGAAGGGGTGGACTTCGATTTGGTTGATGGCGGGGAGGTGGCGGGGGGAGGAGGAGAGGAGTTCGTCGATCTAGTCTTGTCAGTTATGTCATTCTTATTTCGATTGCCAGGTAGACTCACGTGTTTCTCGCCATAATTGCTCACGCCAGGAATCCTCACCTCCCCTTCATCCACGGCATCTTCCAGCGCCCTCCAACTCTCCAACCGCGCTTTCTTGCCCCCGTAAGGCGAATGCAGCAGGAACAAATCGATATACCCCAGTCCGCACTCCTTGACGCTCTTGGTGATACTCTTCCTCACCGCCTCGTAGCTGGAATTACTCGCCAGCTTGCTCGTGTAGTGGATGTCCTCTCTGGTCAACTCGCCCTCGTGTTCTTTGAGATACTCCAGGATGGTCGAGCCGACTTCGCGCTCGTTGTGGTACATTTGCGCCGAGTCGAAGGCGCGGTAGCCGGCTTCGAGGGCGTAGCGGACGGCGCGCCGGGTTTCGTTGCCGGATGTCAGGTAGACTCCGAGGTGGATGTGAGGGAGGGTTTGGGATGGGATGTTGGGGAGACGGAGGCGGGTGGTCAGGGAGTAGGTTTGGGTGGCCATTTTTCTTAACATCGACTTGTTTGGGAGATGTTGGGTGAGGGGTTTTGGGAGTGGAAAGAGGGTGAAGAGGATTGGGAGTGTTTAGATGTGTACATGTATGTACATACATATACACAAGAGGATCGGACGACGAGACGGTCTTATTATTGCAGGATGACGTCGTCGGGTGGATTTTCTCGATCGTACACTTGTAGAGATGTTCGATGGATGGATAAGGGATGAAACGGCGAATTAATGTTCGAATCGACCAATAGATATCAGCAAAAATTTCTCCATGTTCTTACTGAGCATCTCATCGTGTCTCGACGAAGAAATAGAGGTTGAAGAATAGCACTCAGAGTAATGGATGTCTTGGACGTTGAAATAGCCTCGGTCAGTCGAAAACTTTAGTCGCTCACGCGAGCCAGGGTCTTTGCTCTCGAACTCGCCGGCTTCGTCGCCGGGCGGAAGCTAATAAGGCACCTAAAGAAAGCATCTCTCATAATCATCATGGCATTCTTCTTGTCCCAATATACCTTAGTCTGGCGAATGAAGGTCATGACATGGAGATGATCTCATCTGCAGCATTGTAATTCTTCCACATACATCAAAGTAGGTCGACAGCATCTTCCACCCATCTCATCTAACAGTCCACGACTCTTCAGCCTCACTGCATGTCCTGCCCTACAGCTATCATCCAACCGATCTAGCCACCGACTGCTGACTTCATCACTCTCATCTCCAGATCGGCGTACCTTACAGTAGCTGCTCCAAACTCAATCTCACCCCATAAACACACACACACACACCACCATGGACCGCTACGGCCAGTTCAACTCCAGACCCTTCGATTCTTACTACGCGAACCGACCTCCGCCGCCTCACTTGTACCCCGCCGCCGCCTCGTCGTCCTCATCTGCCTCCGCCTCATCTTCAACCAGACCCTCGCGCAGACCAAACTTCATGGACGGCATAATCGACGAGCCGCCCGCTCCCCCTCCTCTCCTCTCCAATGATCCCAACTTCGACATCGTCGACTGGCATCCCGCCTACCAAAGCTGCCAGCGCTACTTCCTCGACCACGCCCAACACGAACCCGGCACGCAAGCTCTCTGCGCGCTGATCAACATCCGTCTCCCCTACCAATGGCTCGCCCACCCCATCACCACCTCCGCACCTGGCAACACCGCCCCCTCACCCGCCTCGCACTCCAACCCCCAACAATTCACATTCACACCCTACCACCGCCCCGCGACCAACGGCTTGAACAGTCCCTCCCACTCCACAGCCTCCAACAACCAAACCAATCCCAACCAAACCCAACAACCGACCTTCGTCTCCCTCCTCCCCTACATCCGGCGCCTCATAATCACCGGCTTCGACAAGCCTCCAATCCTACACGGCTTCTTCGGCGACGACTGGGCGCGCGGCGTCTCGCCCCACCTCGACTGCGAGCGCCGCAACTACCTCTTCGCCGCCAAACACGGCGGGTGGCGCACGTGCAAGAAACATTACGATGCCGGCTCTGGTGGTGGAGCGGATGAGTGCACGCCTTTCATGAAACCGCTCGGTGAGGCGAAGGTTGAGGAGATTCTTGCCGCCGAGAAAGCTTGGAGTCAGTGGTTGGCTATGGAGGATTGGATGGTGGGGCCGAGGGCGCCGGGGGACGGGGAGGGGGTGGGGTTGGGCGGGAGTAGTCAGGGGAGTACCGCGAGGGGGAGTGGTGGTGGGGAGCATGAGAGGGGGAGATGAGGGTGATGAGAATGATGGACTATGATGAGAGGAAGCGATTTTGATCAACGGCCGCGTACTTCTGGAACGGCATTTCTCGATTTCCTCGCCACCGCGCAACGAAATGCAACAACATTTTGCTCAACCACTTCGCAAATCGATCTATACGCAACATCGGATAGAGCTCCGGCACAAGATCTGGACTCGGCACGCGGTTGATTGGGGGAAGAACTCGAGAAGGATTCAAAGACGAAGAGTACACGTGGGCGCCTCCCACGTGGCAAAGATGACGGACTTTATGATGCTCTGTGATGGATTCCGCAGGAGGAACTCTGTTATATTGCAGCAGCATTATTATTATTGGCTTACGGAAAGCCATTGGCTGCATGAGAGCAGGAATCGTACCCTGTGCATGATTGCATATTTACGTGAAAAGAGATGGATAGCGTTCTTTCAGATACCTTACATTGGGGCCTATATGCCGATTTTAGCGCAGCGTAGCATATTTCATGATGGCCACGGAGCAAATGTCAAGCTAAATGACCAAATACTGGTACACCATTGAGAGAGTTGCACGCTCTTATGGTGGTCTGGTGATACACAATATCCACGTCGCATTTATCTGTCTGTGTCGAGATGTCTTAAAAATGCCAAAAGGCACAAAAGAGGTATATAGAACTGAAACAATACATCCTCCGGTGAACAGTAATGGAAACAAGAAAGGAAAAACCCCCACCCAAAACAAAAACCACCTTCCATCCCCTACCCCAAAACAGCAGCAACGATAATCACCGTCAACACCACCACCAAAATCAACAAAAGACAACACGCCTTCCCCCTCGCGCTCTTCTGATGCCGACTCGCCGTGCGCAACTGCTGATCCGCATTCCGCGTATCGTCCCTCGTCTGCGTCACGTTATCGCTGATCACGTCCAAACTCTGCCCTTGCTCGTGCACCATATGCGCCACGTCGCGGAAAAGCTCGTTTAACTCCCCGACGGACTGCTCGATGTTGCGGATCTCGCTTTCGCGCTCGATGATCAGCGTTTCTTGGAAGTCCACGTCGGACTGGTCCGCGAGCTGCGGTTGTTGCGCCTGCAATTGCTGCTGCTGCTGGCCCTGCTGACTGCCATCCGCATGCGCGCCCTCTTCCTGCTCCAACGCCGTCCGCGCCGCGCTGGCGCTCGCCCTCTGCTTCTCCAGCGCCTGCCTCTGAAGCACCTGAAACTCCGTCAAGCTCGCGCGGAATTCCTGATTCAGTTTCCCCTGCGTGTACTTCTGGCTCGGCCCCAAGTCTTCCCAGTTGCTGACGCGCTTGAGCCCTTCGCCGATGTCTTTGAAGGAGGCGCCCGTTTCGGAGAGGAGGTCTTGCACGCGCTCGCGTACGCGGTCGGTTTCGCGCTTCGTGCCGAGGAGGGCGATTTGGTTGTTGAGGCGGGAGATGGCGTTGGTGAGCGTGAAGAGTTTGTCCGAGAGGGTGGTGGTTAGGGACTGGAATTCGGGGTCGTCGGCGTATTGAGGGTCGTCGGCGCGGCGCCAGGTTGTCGGTTGGGCTGGTGGGGGGTTAGTGGGGATATGGGAGTATGGTGTTGAGGTGGACGTACACTCGAGAGCCCCCGAGTCTTGGAAGGACATGGTGGTGGTGGTGGTCGATGTGAGGTCGTTGCTGGGCGGTGAGGTTGCGATTTGGTGATCGCTGGAATGAGCGGGTGTGGTTGCCGGTTAAGCAGCAGTGGTGTATACAGTAATGGTGTTCAATTTGGTGACAGTATGGGACGAAGAGGAGTGAAGTCGCCTCTCTGGTATGCCTCGTGCCGGCTAAGTTGGCTTGGTGCCTATGCCGGGATGGATGACGTCCCGCAGCAAGTCGGTCGCTCCTTCCTGCTTCCCAGCGTCGCCAAGACTGTTTACTGCTGCGAAAGCTTTAGAAACATGTGAGAGAGATGTTTGTGAAGTTCAATCAAACTAGACCATCTCACACCACAACAACGAACACTTCCCTTCTATACGCGCATCTTGGTGCGTTCACCACGCGGACGACTTTTCGACCAGAAATGTCTGTGTAGAAGCTGCATTCACGCAACGCGACACTCGCGAAACCTTTTCTTTCACTACACCTCTTTAGCATGGCGACACGGACTACGACTCTCCAATACAACAACTCATACGCTCCTTCAGCGAGCATCGGCAAGATGTCTTCCAAACCAGAACCAAAGGTTCGCTCCTACAAGGACTTCCTTACCCCGGCAATGCATCGCCGCTTCACGAGCGCAGCCGGCGCCGCTCTCTTCCTCTGCTACACGGAAGCAGTCCTTATGTCAGATGGCAACCTCTTCTGGCGCATGTTCCCCTTCGGTCTGCCTGGAGTTCGCACAATGCTTCTCTTCTTGACGGTTCTGGCCGTCTTCATCATCCGACTGGCAAACTTGCACGTCGGAGAGAGAAATACAACATCCGGACTCGAGACGTTTGTGCAGCATTTGACTACCCTGAGGACGTACCACACTCTGGCTTGGTACATTTTCTCGGCTTTTTTCTTCGGCGAAGTGTACATCTGGTCAAGAGCGAAGGAATCACAGCTGGGATGGGTTGATCAGGGTCGGCCGTATGAGAGACCAAGACTGAATGAGAACCCGATTCTGTTGAGGTGCTTGTACATGTGTCTGGCTCTTTGGCAGACGGGTGTGCATCTTTATAGTGAGAGGGATACTGTGCAGCTTTTGGAGAAGAAGAAGAAAACCAATCAGGATGGAAGTGTAGAGGAAGAATCGCAGCGAATGAGCCCGATGGCGAAGCTGAGAGAGAAGGCTCCATCGGTGGCACAGTCAGCTTTTCAACTTGCTATCTGGGGGATGGTCACGATCACGCCTATTTACTTCACAATCGTTCGTCGTCCGGCCTGGTCTCTGTTTTCCACTATTGGAAGCCTCTACCACCGTCACCTGCCTAACAACGCCCCGCCCTCTGGTCTTATCCACATCCCCGGTCTGATGTGGCAGGGCGGAAGCTCAAGCTTTATGCTGATCTTCCTGTGGGAGATCAGCAACACCATTTTCACGCTCTACGTTGCTGAGCCTCCTCTCAAGAAAGGCAACCCTTTGACCAGCGAGATCAAGGACAACGCAGGATCAAAGGACCCGAATGGATCTTTACTTAATGGTCTTAAGAGCAAGAAGGAGTTGCCCAAGACTTTCGCTTTTTGGGAGCTTTACCTCATCTGCACCGACTTTGCCTCACGCAGGAAATCCATCTTCACCGAAGTCGACCGCAACACTGGCAGCACCTGGACCCAGATTAGCACTGCTTGCTTGGATGAAATCGAGGCAATCAGGACGCGCATCAGAGAATCACAAGACCCCGTCGAAGGTCGCGCCAAAATGGCAGCCGAAGAGCTCTCGCGCAAACAGCAAGAACACCTCATCGGCCACCCTCAGACTGCCCCCATGGGCCTTCCAAGAATCGCCAACCAAGGCATCAAAGAAGGCGAAGTCTTCGCCAAACAATCCTCCTCGTTCAGCCAAAACATCGGCAACATCGCCCGCTCCATCGGCCAAAGCCCTAACGCCCACAACTCTCTCTCCCCCAAACGCGCTCTGGAATGGGGCACCGACCGCGTCCTCTCCAAAGAGCAACAAGCCCAACTCAGCAAACAAACCCTCAGCGCCGAAACCAACGGCTACATGCTCAAACTCCTGCAAACCCCGCTCGGCGAACCCCTCCGCCAAACCTTCTCTCGCCTCGCCAACGCCGTCGTCTTCGGCGTCCCCCGCAGCAACCGCGTCAACATCACCCACGCCATCCGCGCCGTCGCCGCCCTCGTCCTCGCTTCCCTGGACGAAGACGACTACGGCCAGGCCGCCAAAGACGTCCCCGCCATCATCCGCTCGTACACGTCCGCCATTGCGGAGATCACGCGCTTCGTGCAGGTCCTCGAACCCAGTTGGACGGACGTCGAGTTCGATGAGCGGAAGAGCAGGGATGTGGCGGAGATTAGGGAGTTGCTTGCGGAGTTGAGGGAGTTGTTGGAGAAGATGTTGTTGGCTTTTGGGGAGTATGCGACTAGTTTGGGGTTGAGCAGGAAGGAGGTCAGGGAGGCGAAGGAGGCTGTGGGGAAGGGTGGGAGTGAGATGGTGCAGACGAGGTAGATTTGGGGAGTGGATGGGGAGATGATGTTTGGGGTTGTGTGAAGGTGTGTTTTAATTAATCTGTTCATAGGTGAAACTCCTTTTTTCCTGCAAAAGACCGTTATCTCATGAAGACCTGGAATTTACAAGAAGTCACACGCTCGCCGGAGCTGATTTGCCAACGCTCGCAAGCTCAATGACTTCTCACCAAAGTTGCTTCTACTGATCGGATACCGTCGCGCCATTCTCACGCTTCGAATGCGAGCCTCATGCGGTCATGCTTGCAGCTGGGACGAGCTACGGGGAGAGACTGCCGGGACGAGCTGGACTACACATCTGGATGGATTTCGACATTGATTCGGGCGTTGTGAGCTGATCGTAAGACGTTTGCTTGGGGTGGCAGCAGTGGTGTGTTGGAAGGTGGTTTACACTGGATAGAAGCACAGGTGGAGAGACTGGTCGAGCTCGATGAATTTTTGGCTGGATATTCGACCAAGACCTACACCAGCCGTTCGCAAGGCTTTTTGGCAGCCATTGGTGGTTTTTGGGAGGTCATTGTGGGTATGTTATAGCTCTGGTGTGTTGAAAGGTGAGTTGCACGTAGGTCCATGGGTGCTTGGCTGGCTTGCAAACTGGATGCCCTGTTGCTCCCCTCGTCGCTACGGCTGAAGCAGTCCCAGAGAATCCGAACAGGCCACATACTCAGCTGGGAAATTGATACATTATCGAGCGCTGAGAGCTGATTCTTGAGTATCATGTTCTCAACTTGGCAGTGGCGTGTCTTCAGGCGGCTTTCACTGGTTAGAAGCACACGTGGAGAGACCGAGTCGAGCTCGATAGATGCTTAGCTGGACATATAACCCAGCCTGGCCCACCTTCAGCTGTTTTCCGCCTGCAGACCTCTTTCCATCGACAATCGACTCTAAGCACGTCTATTCATCCTATACAACCAGGCCGTTTCTACTTGCCGCAATGGAGCTTCCTCGTCCCATTCATCTTACCGTCTCGGTAGGTTTCATCGTGGATGCACATTTAGAGAACCGCGTCTACTGACATATACTGCTCTGTTGCATGGAGGGTATGGTAGATGTGATACTTGACGAATACAGGAGGATCCAAGCACTGTTCGTGGAACCTTCCTGGCAGCTAACGTCAGCACACATTGCCCTCCTGGTTCAGGCTTTCTTGGATGCGATCGCTTTGGGCGCTCTGCATATCGATCAAGAGAGATATGAGGGCTCCAAGAAGCTCGGTGAGATCTTCGAACTGAGCGACTCGGACGTCACTCGCGATCTTGAAAGGGTCGTTTCGAGGCTTGTTGGGCTACACGGCCGGCTGAAAAGCTATGCCGCTATTCCCTACTATGTCCGAGATGTGCAAATCATGGACCTTCCAGAATTCATCAAGGAACTTGACGAACTCGGTCTGGAAGCACTTCGAAAATTCCATCAGATTTCTGAGCGTCGGATTGCGATCGCGTTCGTTGATCTGATGTCTCCCACACTGGATCCACGTGAATCTCTCGGGATGGAGCTGACTTCAGTGCAAGTTTTTGGGTGGCTTCATTTCATTCTCTGCACCACGAAGAATCAACACAAGACGTCTGAAGACACTGGTCTGTATCTGGCTAGGCAACGCTGGTTCACCTTGCGTGCACTAAGCAGGTATGTAAATCAACAAGGGTCGCTTCTTACCATGTTGTCAACGTCAATTCCCTTCTTTGATCACTATTTTGTATTTTTTCCACAACTGACCTAAGCGTTTTCGGGCAGCTGCATATCCGAAGAATTCTTTGCTGTTTTTACGACAATGGGCTTCGACCACCAGCAATACACCATTGGACGGTTACGCTATCTACTGGGCGATGACTGGATTGGCCGAAGAGCATCATGGCTGGAGAGCCGAGCAGTAGTGCTCTGCAAGACTGACCTCCTCACTGCAGACCCTGCCCAGGAAGTGAGACTCATTTCACTTTGCCGTGAGCACATTCGTGGTTCGAACATGGAGGATGAAGCGTTCAGGTGGCTTTCCGATCAAATTTCACGTTCAGCACGCCTTACGCAGGGTCTCGTAACTCCCGAGATTCGAAAGCTGTACGAAACATCCACATTGGACTCGAGGGACAAAGCTTCAGTAGAGCACGACTTGCAGTGGGATCCTACCAGGTTCCTGCAGGATTACTACGGAGATCTGGAGCCACGCTATACTGGTCTGCTGGAAGTGCTCGTACTCAATGGCGAAGACCATCGTCAGCAGATGCTGACATGCAAGTGAGTTCGCGAACGTCTCCAATCTAGTTTAAATGCTGCGCCACATCCTGTGTAATTGCAGCGCGCAGCTATGAGGAATTGAGACTAGCACGTACAAGGCCGTATTGACTAATCCCCGATTGTAGAAACTACATGAAACAGACATGGGCTTCGACTGGGGAAGGTACATTGGCGGCCATTCAAACAGTCCTCGAGTCAATGCGTCCTGGAAACGAACGCCGTACCCAGAGTAAGCTCCGTGTTCGCAAGCCGATGTGTGCTAGAATTGAGATTTGCTAACCATGCAGTCTCTATTCCTGAGACGGAGACAACACTCGAAATCAAAATTGGCAGGGGCAGAACCATCGTACAAGCGACCGGTTCGCTTTTCCATTTGCTCGACATCACAGAGCAGCTTTGTTGGCTCACGTCTGCCTGTCGTATCTCATCGTACAATGCGTGGAGTGATTGTGCGCCACTTATCACCGAGGAGCCGTGGTTGAAAACCATCACCATTGATGTGACTATGGTGGGGTTTCCCCCACCCCCAGCCACTGAATCAGATAGCTGCTGGATACCCGTAATTGGCGCCGCGAACATTGTCAATGGGTTCCCAATTCGCCGACGCCCAAACAATGAACCTGGCCTCGAACTTTCTCTGGATGCCTTGTTCGCTTTCGCTGGACATTTTCGCGTGAATTCCTTCGATTCAAAGCTTGTGATCAAGTCATACTCGACACTTTTTGTGGCGATGCAGCAAACTCAAAGCTCGACTACATGGCACGGCATCGTCAAAGAAGACTTGAAGAGAGTATCTTTCCGTGATACTGATGGATTGTGTCCGCAGATGGGTTTGGATATGGCGTGCTTGAAGAGCGATCGCCATTTTCTGGGATGGTCGATCAACACTACGCAAGCAGTCGGTATGTCTCTTCGAGTAATTTCAATCTTCGTGGTTATTCGTACTGATTCTGACAAAGGCACACGCGGCGCATGTTACACTGGCATTATGCCTCCCAAAAAAGCCGAACCACGGCGCGGGATCAAATTCGCTCTGTCAAATCTAACATTGTCGGGGGGCATGTTTGTCAATGCAGGAGCGAGCGTGGCACTATCACATCGTCAAGCTGAGATTGTTGCACGTCGAGAAGCGCCACTGGAATGGAAAGTCCATGAATTGACGAAGATCAATGTACTCTTGTACGACGATTCCACGCGAAGAGGATGGCTAATCGAATGGGCAAGCGCGGCACTTCACTTACTTCGGCTACGGTTGGCTGCTCCCCCGTACAATACCAGTACTCTCTTCGACATCAGGGACTTCTGTTACGCTGATGACCCGGGCGGACCGGAGAAGTCTAGGGCGGCGTTGATCAGGAACCGAAACCACAGGCTATATGAGATGAGGAATGAGTACGACGAGGTGACTGATTCCTCCAGAGACGCCAGAGCTACGGTCACGTATTGGAAGGGCGAGCATGTTATCGTCGACATATGGAACCTCTTTGAGCAGATGGTCGACCATCAGGTGAAAGTCCGAGCTGCCAATAGTGTCGAGCTCCACGCAACCTTCCGTGACCATCTGGAGGGGTGGCCATTACGAGATCTCGCTGAAGGGCGGTCGCGCCTCCAGGCCGCGGCGGTCAAGTTACACGGAAGCGGTCGTGGTTGGGCGGATTTCGTCAATGATATCCGCGCAATAACTCTGCTGGGGGGAAGGTTTGGCGACATCATCCGCCCCTCGGAGGAGGCTACTCTTCGATGCCCTCATTGGCAACAGGTTCCGCCAGACAACGACTATCTGACAGTTCGACTGCAGCTGCTCCGCCAGATTGACACTGTCGAAGACGACCCTGATGCTCGTGCCGTGAAACTCTCTCCTCACGCTTACTGGCACAAGGCTCACAGACTCTTCGAGGAATGCGACTGTGCGCACGTGGATGGTAAGGAATGCGATAGGGTTCAAGTCCTACTCCCTCGAGTGACGATTGGAGCAAAAAGGCATCCCGGGTCGGAAATTCTAAGCAGCAAACAATACGAACAGGCAGCCGTGATTTTCGGCCGAAGCCGACGCTGGAGATGGCGTTGGAGGAGCAAGGGAGATCCCAAGTTTGAAGATGGGCCGTCTGACAATGAGTCTGATAGCGGTATCAGCATGGGTTCCGAGTTTTCAGACACCAAGTCTTCGCAAGGCAAATCGTCATCTTTCTGGAGATCGAGACTCTAATTTCGAGTGTTCGGAGAGTAGCTAATAGTTCCAAAAGGCCAAAATTATGCCTCTGATAATGCATGATTGAGACTCGTACCATCGTTTCAGTCCTTGATTTGATTTGCTTCCATGTCTGACCTAAACGTGAGCGACGTCGTGAAGACGGGCAAAAGAAGATGTTGATGAGAGTGGGATTCGAACCCACGCCCTTTCGGACTAGCGATTGTAGATGATATCAGAGGACATCGCCTTAAGCTAGCGCCTTAGACCGCTCGGCCATCTCACCGGTTTCTTGATCACGTGTCAAACACACACGGTCATAAATGTTTGCAACGAGCTGGCCGCGGCCAGCAAACGTTCCGTTTCCTCGAAAGGCATGCGAGTCGTCGTGCTGCTCATGTTCTTCATGGTCGGAAGTTTGGATCGAACAAGGTCAAGCATCGGGTAACGATGACTTCACCGTGCGATGGTCAACCGAGAAGACATGGTGTCCGCGACAGACCCGCCAGTGGCGGATCTCCAAAGCTAGGAATCATTCTTAGCAGCTTCTCTCGATACCAACGAACAACGCAGTGGGTCGTTTCAGAAAAGACATGTTGCCGGTGCAAAGAAGTATCAAGACTTGATATCAAGATATCCCAAGAGCCAATTGGCACGAGGGAAAGCAAACCGCGAGTGACTTGGTATCAAGTAGTTGATTCATCAATTGCGAGTCCAGCAGACTCTTAACGTCGCATCAACAAGCAATACAGATTGGCGTCTAGATCACCATCGATCCAATAACGATGGCGTAGGACGAAACATCGTTCAGCTGACGAAAGTCTCCCCTCATCGTGTACTCAGGTACTGCTACGAATCAACTCTCATACCCCCAAGAGATACATCCCCGCCCCGCCAAGTCGCCCAGGAACGACTCAATTCGCTCGATCCTCCGATGATTGCGTCTCGCATCTCACAAACGAAACATCCACACCGAGCTTCAGCGTTTACAACGGTACAAACTGCCGGCTAACGTCTTCTGCTACCCTTTCAAGAAATTGACTCGAATGCTTTCCCATCTTTGCACGTGGCTGCCATCCAGTGAAAGCCTCGTGTACCGATCCACCTCTCCATATTCACCATTAGCACCCCAAGCACCGCCCACAAAAATGGGAACTTACCCTTGTCTCAGCAGAGCTGCCAATGGTCTCAAGGTCTTGTGTATGACCCTTCGAAGTTCGATGCGGCCGCCCCTAGGCCCTCTGGTCAACGACTTTTTACCCGGGTATGCTCGTCAGGACAAGAATTGCTTAGCATTCTTGAGCCCGCGCGCATGCGACCGCAAAGGATTTCTCGTGCCGCTGTCTTCGCTGATAGAGTTCTTGACCTCTGCTTGTCATGATGCACGTCTGAAGTGATTACGTCTTGCTCTGGGCGCTCCCTTGCTGCTCCCCTCTTCTGCCCTTCCGCCACTCCCTCCACGCGTGTGCGTGTCTGGCCGGGATGGCCAAGAGTAGCACGCCTTGATGTATAAGAGGAGCTTGGGTTTGTCGCGTAAGCGTTGTTTTTGAGAGCTTTCTTGGGTAAGCTTTGTTCTGTTTCTGGTCGCTTTCCTCTTCCTTCCGATTCTCTTCGTATCATCGAGAGCATCACAATACTTGACACGACTATTTGAGAAGCATAAAATTCCAACAACGAACTCTTACTCTTACATCAAATCATCAATCCACCAATCAATCATTCACCATGGCCGAAACAGCAGTCATAACCCCCACCCTCCCGCAAGGCAGTCTCAAAACCGCCTTCGCCAAACTTGACGACGAGCTCCTCGCCGCCTCACAACCAGGCTCACCATCCATGTCCGCCACCAAACCAACAACCCAGCCCGAAATCTCCTCTCCGCTCTCATCAATCAACCCAACATCAGCACCAACAAGCCAACCAGCAGCAGCAACGACATCAGCACCATCTCCCCAAAAACCCGCATCCGCCGTCCTCACCATCCTCGCAATGCCCGACCCGACCACGGAGAAAATCGCCCCCATAGCAACAGCAGACGTGACACTCCTCTGCCCACACTGGTACGTTGTCAAAACCCACACCCCAAACACCCCCTCCCCTTCACATCACATCCCTAACCCTCATTTGCAACAAGGAACATCCCCGAATCCGCCCGCCGCTCCCGCCGGCACTCCAACGTCGCGCACACGGGCGCCTCAGCTCTGGCCGAAACTCTGCAACTGATGCGCCAGCACCGGCGCGGGCTGAAATTCGACGTCGAGACGAATTTCGGAAGCGGCGACAGAACCGGCAAAGGAGGCGAGCAGGACGTGGCGGTTTTCGGTCAGGTGCAGTGGGACAGCGAGGAGTTTGGGAGAAGGGTGCAGATGCCGTTTGCGGTGTGGGCGAAGGTTGATGGAGGGGGAAGGGTGGGGTTTATGGAGTTGATTGCTGAGTGATATGAGATTTTGTCTTATTTCTTGTTTGGGTTTTTT
>MSJI02000331.1:9064-68193 GCA_001931905.2 Cladosporium sp. IMV 00045 | reverse complement strand
CTGGCTGCGACCAGGCAAAGGCAACTGAAGGGCGAGAAGGCCGACGAGATGGATTACTCTCCGTACATGACCCCACTCATGGAGTCTCATTGTTCGCTCGCTGACATCATCATCAGGGAAGAGACTGTCTCAATCCAGGGTGGTCTGGCTCACAACGGCAAGCCAGCTGAGCTTGTCCGCCACAAAGACGGCAAGATGATCTCGCTCGCAACAGGGCGCACCCTCAAAGCGGAGGAAGTGGCGCCCGCCTCCATGAAGCGTCCGATGTCCGACGCTGGTTTGGAAGATGCAGACGATGATGTTCTGCGCTCGATGGCTCGGCGCAAGAAGAACGCGAAGCCGGAAATCCACGAATGCCCTCAGTGTGACAAGGAGTTCAAGCGTCCTTGCGACCTCACCAAGCACATCAAAACGCACGACAGGCCGTACAAGTGCCCTATCGACAAGTGCAAGTACCATGAATATGGCTGGCCAACGGAGAAAGAGTGTGAACGCCACGTCAACGACAAACACTCATCGGCGCCCTCGCTCTACCACTGCTTGTACAAGCCTTGCCCTTACACCTCAAAGCGCGAGAGCAACTGCAAGCAGCACATGGAGAAAGCCCACGGCTGGGACTACGTGCGTTCCAAGAACAACGGCAAAGGCAAGGCCTCTGAAGTGGCTCGCTTGCCCAAGGGATCTGTGCCCGCGTCTCCCGCTTCCATGATGTCGCCTTTTACACCAATCGCGCCATCTCCATCCTCAGCAGCACAATCTTGGATGAGTGGATCTCGCCACAGCTCCATGGCACCACCGCCAGTTCCAAGCAACTTCGGCACTCCAGCCTTTGTGCAACCCTCACCCGATTTCACCGGTCACTTCAATATGAACTTTGACTTCAATAACATCGACGCGTTCCCTCTGACTCCAGCGCTCAGCGAGGATCGACGTTCGTCCAGCACCTCTGATTCTGGCGTGATGTTTGACAACAACGCATTCGATAACATCTCGCCGAATGACTTCTCGTTTGGCACGAACTTCAACTTCAACGACTTCAACCTCCACCCATCCGCAACTCCCGAATCTGCCGTCGAGTCTACCACTAGCCAGTTCCACGGACACCCGCCTACCAACAACGGTGTTTTGGTTCCCGAGCAGCAGGTTTCTCCTGGCGCTCAGGTCGCTGATCCAACCTTCACCCCCGACCTGTACGACAACATGAACGTCGACGACGCCTTTGGCAACGACATGCCAGGCCAAGACTTCACCCTCTTCGGCGCCCAGCCACCAACGACGTCCGCCGGTGAGATGTTCCCTTCGCTTGCTGAAGGCAGCAGCTGGGGAAACTTCGGTGGCCAGTTCGACTCCAAGCAACAGACTGTGCGCATGCCCACTGAGAGCAGCGTGCTTCACGAGCTGTTCCCCGAACTCAACAACCACTAAGCTTACTGGGGCGAAAGAAAGGCGCCCGACGATGAGCGCCGATGCGCAACACAACAAACATCATGACTTTTTCAATTTTCGATTTGACAACACCGGCGTTCTGAGCGATTTCGAATCTTCGCATGCATGACTTAACGACAATCAATTTCGGCCACGATGGCCTAGGAGGAGAACAAAGAGGAGATGAGAAAATAAGGGAACGGGATGGGAAGAAGATACTCCAATTAAAGAGTCAAACAAATCGCCCCAAAGGAACCAAGAAAAGGGGACACAATACGCGCTTCACCTGTCTCGGAGCAAAGGAAAAGGCTCATAGGTTCATTTTCATTTCGGCGCATTCACGGCTCCAGATTGAATCAGGAAAGAAAAATGGAGGAAAGCCGTGCCGAGGGAAGTAATAAACCTTCCACTCGCGTGCGCGCGCATCGTTGTATAATTATCAGGAATGTTAGGATTTCAGGATTCGCGAGGATTTTAGGCTTTTCTCATTTTTGAAGCTTCTCTGTTCTCTCTGCTCAAAGCAACGCGGACCAAGCAGATGCGAGATAATGGAAATAGAAAGGAAAGGAAAGGAAAGGAGATTTCTCTCTTGCGCAAAATTATCTACTTGTGCCCCGTGCCAGCTCAAGCTTTCTCATATTGCTACTTACATCAGCAGTATTGGATGTTCTTCATTCGGTGTACCGCTTCACGTAACGACTTCTCAGTAACCTCCCTCCCTCCCTCGTCCTTCCCCTCTCATTTCGCACCAGTGGGATTGCGCGAGTTGGTAGCTGTAACATTTTCGCACCGCGATCTCGATCATGGTGTTATCGGCGAATTGACGTGAGAGGAGATGTGTGTGTGTGTGTATGTATGTAAAGGTAATCGCTCGGCCAGAGGCCATGGCGAGACTGATAACTCCTCCGTAGTTCTTTTCGCTTCTCATTCCCCCTTTCTCCCATTCCCTCTTTTGTTCCATCGCCCGCAGCAGCAGAGCAGAGGTTGCATGCCGATAAACGACCCAACCCAAGACCTGTCCACGCGCTCTCGCACTCGCGGGCTCGTTGCCGTTGCCTTTTGACCCGAAGCAGATATATACGCTCCTTGCTCTCTTCTCCCGGTATAGCCTCACGGACCAAACCATCGCATCGCATCGCCAAAAGGTAGCATCTCTCGCCTCAATCCAACCATCAACATCTCCAACTTAGAACAACAACACAACCACCACTTTTTTTCACCCTTCCAGATCATGGACGCAGAATACCTCCTCGCCGCCGCCTCCGCGGGCTACGGCTACGTCGACTTCCAGCCTCTGCAGTGGGAGGACTACCCCTACAACAGCAACAACCGCAGCTACAGCAGTAGCGTCGTCGGCGTGCGAGAACTTTCGATCGAACGCGAGGAGAACGAGGACTACGAGGCCGGGATGTCAGGTTCGAGGGGCTTCTCGGCACGGGTGAGAGGGAGTGGGAGGGTCGCTTTCCACGGCGTCGACGGTGTGCGTGATGGCGTGGGCGCTGTTGCTGGTCGGCGGGTGTCGGCTCGCGAGCCGGGAGCTGAGGCGGGCGGGAAGAGGCGGTGGTCGGCGCGTTTGAGCGAGACGATTTTTGATTTTGGCAGGTTGGTTAAGGAGCGTGCGGGGAGTTGGGTGGGGAGGAGGGATTCGGTGCAGGCGCAGGCGCAGGCGCGAAGCGAGGAGGTTCTGGCAGGCAGTGGCGAGAGGAGCAGAGATGGCGATGATGAACTGAGCTTTGTCGAGGTGCCGCGAGATCTGGAGAGGAGGCGCAGAGCGTCTGCTGGGGCGAGGATAGGTAGGGATCCGCACAGGACGGAGTACGTCTATCCCGTGCAGAGCTTGAATGCGGGAGAAGGCTCGTCTGCGGCGTTGGAGGGGCGAATGGCTTCTTGGCCTCTTGAAGTTGCAAGTCACAGGAATCAGCAGCACCGGCGCGAAGAGCAAGAAGCGCTAGCGATGCTCGAACGCGAGGTGCGCATCGCAGAGCGACAAGGCGCTTTCAGCTCGGGCAAGCGGGCGAAGTTGTTCAGAAAAGCATGGGCTAATCGCACTACTGATGCTGCAAAAGAACGCGCTTCTGTCAAGTACAGAGAGGAACTGGCCTTGAGAAAGAAGAGGGGTGATGACGACTTCCGTCGCTGGTCGGTTGAGAAAGACATGACGCCTTTGGAGAGGGCGAGGAGTCGTGTTGAGAATTGGATTCGGAGTGTTAGTGTTTCAAGGCAGGGCTCTAGAGATGGCTCGGGAGGGGTTAGTGGACTTGAGGATGGTGCCGAGAGCTCGTATGAGCCAGCGGCGAATGAAGACAGTGACGATGAGTGGCGGCAGGATAATGCTGAGGCGGCAAGGTATGCTGGTTGGGCTTTACAGCGGGCTTCTTTCGCTCCATGAATTGCTGTCCACATCTAACATTGAGATAGCTTCAGCAACCACTCGAATGAGCGATCGAATTGACAAGCGGCTCGTATCGCAACTTCTCGAGAGCGCTACTCAAATGAGGCATCCTCGCTGCAGAATCGCTCGAGCAGCGATGTGTTCCACTCTTGAAATCTACGAGCCTTCTCCGGCAATAGCACGGCACTTTCTTGAAGAGCACGCCGCAAAGCCTGGAGTTCGAACATGGGCATTTCAATCTCGCCCTCTGAGAGACTGTGTGCGTCCAGTCGAGCTTCCTGCCTCTCGATGGGTGCTTGCTTCCACAGAATCTTCGCAACGCGTGCAGGCTTTGATGTGGCCGATGCTGATGAAGCTATTCGGAGGTCTGGCGTAAACAGCCATACTACCAGGGCGTCTTGAGAATTGTTTCCGGACGTGATGATGAATCGACGGAGGCCTTGGTTGTCCATGCAATTGAGAAGATGGCAGGACAGCCAGTTTTGATTGTCGAAAGTTTGCGTGCGACCTGGCGATGAGGAGACTGAGAGAGCAAGTTTGGCTAGCTTGTAGCTCTGCGTAGACAAGTCCAAGACACCCAAAATGGCGCTACATGAAGAGCAGAGAAGATTAACGCCATGTTCAGAGATCTGGGTACATGTTAGCAAGATCTTCTAGTGAGATTGATTGATGCGCAAATGAGTTTGAAACATATTACATTCAGTACATAAGTCTGTATCTATGCATCATGTCTCTGCCAAACCCTTTGTTGGAGTCCGAGGACTGCAGGAATTGACTATGAGACTGCAAGAAATGGGGAGCGTGTGCATCGCCAGAGAACCCGTTGCTTTCGCAGGGGTAACAACTGGTCCTGCGCAGCTCAGATTCTTCTTGGGCAGACATATCCCGACTCTTCCATGTAAGATTGCCTTGCGGCAGGAAAGCGCCGGTTCTTTTAGTGCCCGTGGGTGCCATGACTGTGTGTAGACGAGAAAAGAAGAGAGGAGACGTCCCACGACCTACCTTGATGTTCTGGCAATCTGCATCTGCGACGATGAAGTTCGTGGCATTCACCAACCCGACTGAAGGGGTAATCGCCAGCGTGCTGTCAGCGGAATACCCCTTCTTGTCCGTTTGATGCTCGTGGTCATGAGGTTCATTGGGCTTGTGGCAATGCCAGAATTCCATCATCTCAGCCCATCCCTCAGAAGGTAGGTCTTTCCAGATTTGTATCTTGCCTCGAGGCACGGCTACTGCATTGCACTCTTTGCATTGCAGCTCCACCTCGTTAGATAGTGAGGTAGCGGTCCAGGGGATGATCGTCTCGCTGCTTTGCGAATTTTGTAACGAGCCACCCGTGTTGCTATCGAGCCTCAAGCGAAAACTCAAGTCATGAGTAGGTGTTGTTGGGATATTGAGTGCCTTGTCACTTTCGCTTGCTATGTTGACAGGGAGCTCGATGCTGGCGATGTCGCCGGCGTGAGAAACCGACAGCGTGTCGCCATCGGCTGAGATTTTGACCTTGGTGCCTGCGTGACTTGGTGTCTTGAGGGACACCTGTATCGTCAGTGTGCGGATGTTTATCAAATGCTCTGCATAGATATGTATCGTCATCGTGGGAACAAGCGAACAGATCAGAGGTGAGGTTGGCACAAGACAAGTACGGTGTGAATTAGAAGCGCGCGGCAGCTGCATCCCCGATGCTGAGTGCCTAAGGCAGCACCGAGACCTTGATGAACATGTGAATGTCTAATCGATGCGCGTGTGAGACTCTCATTGTGAAGCATCAAGCTCGCCCGTACTTGTTCTGAATTGTCCTGAATTGTCTAGTCTGAGTATGACGAGCATATCCTGGTTCATGTAGTGTTCTCAGTGGAGGCTACACTATCTTCAACAAAGAGAAATAGATGGAAAAGATATAGGCAAAATGAAAAAACCTCAGCTTCAAATTTCGAAGAAGGGAGAAATGCTAGCTACCTGGCCAGTCTGACTCTTCCTCGCGCATCAGAAGAAGCAATGCGACGATGTTATCTATTCTACTGATACAACGATGGCAAGCCCAAGTAAGCTCGGGGTGAGAGCTCAAACCCAGCACTGATCGTACAAATCACCCATTCCCACTTTCAGCTGCCAGCAAAAGGAAAAGCAGCAAGCTCCACTCTCTCCCCCCAACGCTTCCACACAAAAAGTCGGTTTCATCACCTTGATTCGTCCCCGAAGAAGAAAAAAAGAAAACGACTGAAAACGGCCTCCCAATCAATCAAGCTCTCGGCACGCTTCCCCTCCCATCATCATCATCGCCGCCATACATATACCTAGCACCAGGATTTGATGTCGAAGGCTGATGCTGATAACGAGGCTGCTGGCGATGCTGCTGCCCGTAATACACCGTCTGAGGCGGATTAGGTGGGGCGGAACACTGCGGCGCGTCGGCGTAGCGCGCATACTGCTGCTGCTGCTGCTGTTCGTAGGGATGCGGCATATACTGTACGGGAGCAGGCGCGGCATCGATGGGGATCAGCTCGACGGGACGGCCGTACTGGTCTACGTATAAGGGTTTGGACGGCGGAGGGGGCGCGTGTTGGTAGGGATCGTAGCGGTAGGAGTGTTGGGGTTCGGCAATGGGGATGTATTGGATGGGAGCGGGTTGGCCGTCGTAGGGTTGACGTTGACGGGGTTGATATTGAGGCTCGTCTTCGTAGACGATGCGGTAGCGCGGTGGTGAACGTTGTGTGGGCGGGGCGGCGCGAACTTGAGCTGGCTCGGGCTCGACGTAGGGTTCGTGTGCGTGCGGTTGAGAATGGCGTGTGAGAGCTGCGTGAAGGTCTTGCCCATCGTGACGAGCTGGCGTGGGTTCGGCGGAGCTGTGATAACTGCCGCCAGACACGTAACGACTGCTCGCCCGGTTGCTTTCAGGTCGACTGTAGACTGCAGGAGGATGTTGAGGCACTTGCGAGTATGGATCGTATTGCTGCTGGTGCGAGGTGCGCGAAGACCCAGCGTGAGTTATAGATGGTGGTGTTGCCGACGCGGTCGAGCCGTGCGTATGTCCAGTCAAAGAAGCCAGGATAGCAGCGATATCCGGTGCCCCCTGGGGTAATGACTGGAGCGCCGTAGCCTGTCCGCTCGCAGGGCGTGGGTCGGATCGCCCTACCGACGGACTCCTGTCGCCCGCGTCCGGTACAACTGCTGGCCCCGTGGCATAAGTCTGGAGGGAGTTGAGCGCGGCGAGCGTCTCGGGAGCCAAGTTAAAATTGCCAGGTGTATCGACACTATGCGCTTCGCTCTTCACCTCGCTCCTCTCCTCGCTCTTGCGAGCAAGATCCGTATCGAAGCGTGAGGGGTCGAACTTGGGTTTCTTGGTGTCTTCAAACATAGGGCGGCGTGGATCGTACTCGTCCTCTCTCGAGTCGGCACCTGCTTCGCTTGAACCATTTCTGTCGTAGGAGACAGCCTGTCCTTTCCTTTTCTTCTTAGACTGCTGATTGCCTTTGGTAAGCTTCTTGACCAGCCTGCTGGCAAGTCCTGTGTCCGGGCTAGGGTCTGGCGGCGCGTCTTGGACAAGACCGATGCGAGGAAGTGGAGATGGAAATGCTCCGGGAAATGCCGCATCAATGAGCGCCAGCTTTTCGTCGTCCATTCCCGGCCTACGGATGAGATCACTGATCACTTTAGGCTCCGGAGTTTCAATCAAGTCCTTCTCCCATTCGAAGGCGCCATGGGGTTGGTGCTGGAGCTTGAAGTGTGTGATGAGCGAGCTGATGTTGTGCAGCTTCATCTTGTATATTCTGGCGAAATAGGAGGTCTGTGTAGCCGCGCCATCAGTCTGATCGGCAGTGCACTGCTTGCATACAAGGGTATGCGGAGTTTTGATCGGCCGCATCAAATCATTAGTAGCCAAAGCATCGGTGAGCAAATCCAGTGTAGGCACAAAACCGAACCGCTCTACAAAGCGCATCACAGTATGGTAGATGACAGTCTGCATCCGAACACATTCCAAGGTCTTCTCTAGATCCTGGACACCTTCCAGCTGATCCCAGATCGTACGAGCATCCGCAGATATCTTCGCAACTTGGGCTGCCTGACTAAGGTCCGCACGGGGTTCCGTGGCTGGTTGCTGATATGAATAGCCCGCAGAGGTATGAGCCGGAGTGTAAGATCCATATTGGCTAGGCACTGGAGCTGCACCACCCGAAAATAGGGGATTGTCCGAAAGCATGGAATTGGAGTTTGGAGAATTCCTAGATGCATCATGGCTGGCCTGCGGCGTGCTCTTGTTGCGTCCGTGAGCTTTGGAAGCTGCAGGGTACTTACGCTCAGCTTTGATGAAAACAGCCGGGTTTTCATGGAAAGGAGGGTCATCCGGCCATTCCGCGGTCTGCCAATGGACAACGACATTGCCTTTACTGAAGGCCGAGGTGTGTTTGGCTCCGTAGTGCTGTACCAATCCCTCAAAAGCGAACCATTTTGGCCTCTTATCCTCGGCGCATCCGGCACAGACGAACAATTCCCGCCTCAGTGGATCAGTGTAGCTCCGAACTTTGTTGTCAAATACCCACTTCATGTTATCCAAGGACAAGAAGGGCTCAACCGGCGGTGTCGAGTGCCTGGATGCATTGAACTTGGGCGCACCTTCCAATATCGGAGCAAGAATGCCAGCGTCCTTGTCCGCGTTGTATCGGTCGCGCACGTGTAACAGTACATCTACCGCGAAAAGAGGACAACTATCCCTGTCCAGGGAACGGCCCTGCAGCCAACGTCCGTTAATATGATCCGTGGCATACTCACCCAGTTTGAGGCGCAATGGTTCCTGTGACTGCTCGTATTCACGATCACAAACTTCCTTGGCTGGGCGTGTGAATGCATCGTCTGGAAATGCAGATGGAATAGCAGCTTGAAGAGCAGCAAGCTGCTGCGCGCGCTGATGCTCCTGAAGCTCGGCCGCTTCTCTCTCCTCCATGATCTTAGGTTTTAGCATATTTTCCCACTGAGCATCGGACAGGGTCGTCGTGATTTGCAAGGAGTCCTTGAAAGCCTGGATATGCTGCAGTGCGTTGGGTAGCAACGGTGGATCAAGCTTCAGGCAGCGCATCTCAATATCCGTGCGGCGAGCTAGGCGGGCAGCTTCGACGTCTTTTGATTTACGCTGAACATTTTTGGTGGAAGAAGCGGGTTGGCCTGAGGTGGGTCGAACAGATTGCTGTGAAGCAGGTTGCGTATTTGGAAAGACGTGCACCGGTTGAGGTAAAGGGTGTGCACCTGCGGAAAGTTGTTAGAGGTTGCTCGTAATGAATCGTACGTATGACCCATCGGTCTCGGTGTTTACACGACTTCATCATAACAGCCTTTCGTAGTACGTGGACAAACCAGACAGACTTGTGTAGCGGAAGTGAAATGAAATGGACGAAAAATTGAGAGTGATACTTGCTTACCGTGGAATGGCGGGGCTGGAAGCGCCCCATTTACAGGTGGGTATTGGCTTGCCGTTTGCTGTGGTTGAAGTTGTTCCTGCTGCTCGGCGTAACGAGGAAAGGAATCGAGATCATTCTCCCTGAGCGCATCTGCAAGCAACGTGCCAAGTTGAAAGGTGCCTTCCCATCTTTCCCATCTTGAGGGATCTGCCATTGCATCTTTGCCTCTTTGCGTCAGGCCTTTGCGCCATTCGTCAGCAACAGCATCGCCAAAGCCATTGACTTCGTCCAGCTCGGCAGTGATGCTGTCCACATCTTTTCTATGGAAGGTCTTTTGGATACGTAGATACCCGGGCATGCCGTTCGGACCCTGTCGAATATGATCAGGCACGAAATGGCCGTCTGGCGTTCGAAAGGCGTGTGGAAGCCCTCGGATCAAAGATGCAGCTTGGTTTTTTGTCGTGAGAATTTGAATGTCCTAATTCCTGGTTAAGTCTAAACATCAGAGACGAAAGTTGAAAACAACCGCTTACATTGAGAGACTCGTTGGAGAAACAGGTACCACACAGACGGAGCCGGAATGGCCAGATGACACGAACACCAGTCTCACCAGGACCAGCATTGAAAATGTTGGTTGCTGGTGGCTTTACGTGCGGCCTTCCACAGGACTGGCAAGTGCTCCCACCAATGAGTTGAAGCATTCGAAGCTCCGAAAAGTCAAACAGAGGCCTGGGCATCGTAGGATATGTCATCCTCCGAGAGTATATCCATATAGATTCACTGTCTTGTACCCCAGCTCTTGTCGTGTCTTTCTTGCCTGATGGATTTGCGGCCTTGAACTGGGTTAAGTAGAAGTTAAAATTCTTACACACGCGCAGGCATCGGGAGAGCATTGCAGGGGAGAGCTGGAAAAAGACCATCTGCCAGAGCTCCGGTCCCCATCCTGCGGTAACTGGCAAAGCAGTGCCTGCGAAGGTTGGTGGGAAGGACAGCCTGGGCTTTTTGGCCAAAACAGAAGCGCCGGAAGGAGTGTTCGCAGTTTGTGGATCCGTGTCGCTCAGCTTGCGCTTTTCTCCGGCATGCGAAGGACCATGCGCGTTCGGGTCGGCAGAGACTGTAGAGCTCGAGGCATCCGAAACGTCCATTTCAGATGAAAGGTCGCCATCATCCTCGAATGCGACCGGAGGTTGCGCGGGCTTCTGGGGCATTGTATGGCCATTGACCGGCTTAGACTGAGCGTCCTTGGAGGGCTGTATATCCTTTGCAGGTGTTGCGGGCGCTGCGTATAGATCAGAAGACGAGGAGGACGGTGCCTCACTCGCCTGCCTACCGTTGACCTCGAACATGTCTACCGCGCTAGTGATTCTATGCGCCGAGAAATTTTCTAAGGGCAGGTTGTGCTCATGGTTCAAGGAGTGCAATGAAGGGCTGTGCGAGTTAGAGGAAAGGTGGGCAGGCGGTCGAAGCGCAGACCCAGGGAAAGAAGGCAGGAAGAGTGAGGTGTGAGAAAAGGGCAGACAGTGGTACTTATGTTGCGCAGCAGGCAGCCAAAAGGCAGACGCAGACGCAGACGCAGCGTGTGATGAGTAGTAGCAGTGGGGGAGATATGGATGGGTGTGGTGAGAGAAATGTTAAGGCGGTGGTGACAGGGTTAGTGGTGGGCGAGGGAAGCTTTGTAGGCCAGTCGATGAAATTACAAGGCGAGCCCTGACCCTAGGCCGGCTGTTATGCAGGGAGTATGCCGAGGAAGGGGGAGTCTGTCATGTGATTTTGATATCTTCAGGGTCATGTGACTTGACCAAAGAACTAGGAAGGCGCGGGACCGTAAGTGACGTATGATGGAAGGCAGGGCAGGACGTCGGCTTCCTCCTTGGTGCTCGTTCTCGCTCCGAGCTGGGCGAAGCAAGCAGCTAGGCAGTAGTAACATACATCTGATACCACTCCCACGCCTCTCCTTCACCACCTTAACTCTTCATACCAAAACATACACACAACCACGACTGGCTGACACAGACACCACAGCCAGTCTTCCACTCTCCCACCACGTTTTCCCATTATCGCCAACTAACTTACCGGAATTGCTCTCCAAGCCCGTGAACTGCAACCTGTCATTCCGCCGCCCACCATGGCGTCTCTCAACACCTCGACGAATGGCCCATCTATCTCGGCCTCCTACCAGAAGATCGTCAACTCGCCTCCGCCTTCCGGAGCTGCCGCCAGCTCCCCGACCTACGGACAATGGGCCGTTTTCGCCGTGCAGGCCCCGCTCGCCAATGCCTTCCAACCCGATCCCAGCAAGGAAAGTGTGCTCAAGGTCCAAACCACCGGTGAGGGCGAGCTCGTTGACATGATCGAGGATTTCTCCGACGGCAAGATCCAGTTTGGCTTCGTCAAGGTCAAGGACACCAACTCTGGCCTCCCCAAGTGTGTGCTTGTCTGCTGGTGCGGTGAGGGTGTGCCCGAAAGGACCAAGGGCTACTTCACCAGCCACATGAACGCCGTTTCCAAGCTGCTTCACGGATATCACGTTCAGATCACCGCTCGGTCGGAAGAACACCTCACCCCCGAAGGCATTGTGCAGAAGGTTGCCGACTCATCCGGATCCAAATACGGCGGTGGCAGTGGAGATGTTCCTGCGCCTGCACCCTCTTCAGGCCAGCGCCCTCCAGTGGCTACCAAGCCTATCATGCCTACCAAGAGCTTCGGTACCACCGGCTCCTACTCTATGGGCGGCCGTACCCGAGCACCTGCTCCTGCCAGCAAGGTTGACGAGGACGGCTGGGGCGAGGATGCTCCTCCAGTAACAAGATCGCAATTGGAAAAGGTGGGCTCCGCATACCAACCCACGAAAGTGGACATGGCCTCGCTGCAATCTGGACACGACGCGTCGAGATCGAAGGGAGATACAGCACCAAGCGACCCGAACGTGGTCAAGGGCGGTTACCAACCCATTGGTAAGGTGGACATCAACGCCATCCGCCAACAGGCGCAGCAATCACAAGATGACAGACCTACAGTTGTCAAGGGCGCGTACGAGCCTGTTGGCAAAGTCGACATCGCGGACATCCGCCGCAAAGCACAGGGCAATGCCGCACCATCTCAGCCATCTCCTCCCCCGGCTCCTCCTGCGAATGAAGGCGAGGAGGACGAGAGACCCAAGTCGCTTGCCGAGAGATCTGCTGCTTTCTCTACCTCTGAGCGCATGACTTCACTCCCCAAGCCCAAGGTTGCCAACCGCTTCGGATCGCAAACGAGCTCCTTTGCTGGCACGAAGGCGCCCACTCCCGGAGGCTTCGAGTCCAAGCCCGTTGCATCCGCCGCGCCTATCGGTGCTGCTGGCCGCACGTTTGCTGACTCAGCCGGCAAGACTCCTGCTCAGCAGTGGGCCGAAAGAAAGGCACGCGAACGTGGTAACAGCGGAGCTGCCGAGACTTTGTCGCCTGCGCACACTGGAGCGCCTGCCGCCGCAAGCCCGATTCAGAGCCAGCAGAGTGGAGGCTGGCAAAGCGGCTACACTGGCAAGAAATGGGGAGCTGTGCAAATGCCGACCCGCACCGGTGGCAGTGGTATCAGTGAGCAGAAGACTGGCCAGGACGAACCCGAACAACAACAGCAGCAAGAGGAGAACGACGCTCCCAGCGGAGGCTTTGGCAGCATTCGTGACCGTTTCAAGGAGGCTCCTCCCATGGGTGCACCGCAGCCTCCCAGTGCTCGCGAGCCTCCCAGCGCACCTGAACCGCCACCTCTTGACACTGCCAGCAAGCCTAACGCTGGTGGCCGAGGCGTGCCCATCCCAGGCATGCCTCCACCTCCTCCCCAGCCGCAGCCGCAGGACGATGAGGAAGACGACCTCCCGCCGCCTCCCCCTCGCCCCCAATTCGAGGGCCACCCGACCCAGGAGCACGTCAACATGCCTCCCCCGCCTCCTCGCCCCGTGCCCGCAGACGAGCAATCAGACGACGAGGGCGACATTCCTCAAGGCCAAGGCTCCCCTATCCCCATTGCCCGCCCCGTCGCCCGCGGCGCGTCTCCAGAACCGCTCGAGAAGGCCGAAACCCGCTCCCCGCCGCCACCCATGCCCACGGAGTCCATCGCCCAGGCAGCCTCGCACATGCAGCCCGCCGAGCCCGAGCCGCAAGTCGAGGAGGAAGACCCCGCACGCGGCGCCGGCCAAGCCGCGGCGGCCGGCACTTTCGGCGCGGACCAGGACGTCCACGCCGGCTCCACCAACAGCGCAGGCCACGAGGCGATCGCGCAGTACGACTACGAAAAGGCCGAGGACAACGAGCTCGAGCTGCGCGAGGGCGAGCGCGTCTTCAACATCGACATGGTCGACGAGGACTGGTGGATGGGCGAGAACACTCGCGGCGAGAAGGGTCTCTTCCCCAGCAACTACGTCGAGCTGGTCGAGGGTGGTGCTGGTGGTGGTGCTGCTGCTGCCGTGCCCCCAGCTCCCGCTCCCGTGCAAGAAACCGCCCCGCCACCTCCAGCGCCCGCCGCCGCGCCGGTCGCGGCTGGTGGCAAGACTGCCACGGCGCAGTACGACTATCAGGCTGCTGAGGACAACGAGTTGACTTTCCCTGATGGTGCGAGGGTTACTGGGATTGTAAGTTGTGGCAATTGAATTATTTTCTCTTTACATATGCGACATTTGGCTGACTCTCAACTGTAGGAATTCCCCGACGAGGATTGGTGGTTTGGCCACTACGGCGGCAAGTCTGGCCTCTTCCCTGCTAACTATGTCGAGCTTGATTAGAGGGAGGGAAAGTGGGGGATTAAAGAAAGGGATCGGACATAAGAAATGGAGGAATGGAAAGACAAAAAGTTCAACAACCATTGCAATACGAGCGTTCATCGACAAAGAATCCATTTACCTCGAGAAGAAAGTTTTGTACACATTCATGTTTCTCTTTCGCACGCCTTCCGCCTGCAAGCATACCGTTCCGATGGAAAGCATTCATCATCCACGCATGTGCTTGCTCAAGAGAGCATGGCAAAAAGGTGATTTGACATTATCATCCCCTCGTTTTTACAGAGTCCGTCGTCATCATCGCTCTCATAATCGAATAAAACAGGGTATCTTGCCAAAACACGTCTTGCCTGAATAAAAAAAGCCTGGAGGGAAGCCCCGATCCAACCCCAGCCCATCCTGAATCTCATCCCACTTCATTACGATTACCACCACCTCACCTGCACCCCAACACCCATCCTTTCCACCTCATTTTCCACCCTCCCATCACCTCACCTCACCTCTCCACCCTCCAAACCCCAACATCCCAGTACTTAAACACCCTTCATTTTCCCCCCAGTCTCCCCCTCCCCCTCTAATTCCCTCCTCAACCCCTCCAACACCACCCCCTTCTCCCTCCACCGCTCCTCCAACCACCCCTTCAACCCCTCTTCCTCCCGTGGCAATTCCCGCAAATCAAACCTCCTCACGTGCACCACAATCTCCCACCTCTCCCCGATGCGCGGCAGGAAAACACTCTCCGCGAAGGAAGGCGGGGATTGGAATTTGAATGTCTCTTGCTTCGGGTCTCCGTTCTCTTTCTTCTTGTTACCACCCCCTCTTGGCTCGCCTTGCTCGACTTCGCTCCGCTCAGCCCGCTCAGCATAAGCGACCGTCACGTCGTACACGGCGCTCACGTGCGGCGCGGCGCGCAGGGCGCGCACGCAGGCGGCGAAGCCTTTGGTGCGCGGGAGGAGGAGGTGGGGAGGAGGCGGGAGTTTGGCGTTGGCGAGGGCGTGGGCGGCCGCTTGGGCGCGTTTGCGCGGCGTGAGGCGCGTGGATTCGGAGAAGGAGATGAGCCCTTTTGTGTGAGGAGAGAAGTTGTGTTGGTTGATTGGTGCAAATAGTCAAAGCGTTTGAGAGGTGGGAATAAAAAGGAAAGGGATGTGGGGATGTAGAATATGGTTTGGTTGGTGTGGTTTTATGTTCTTTCTTTATATCATGAAGATTGAAAAAGAAAAAGGCATGGGCAAAAGGAAAATCAGGATACATACACATCGGCCACTTCTTCTCAACAACCCCAGCGAAGACTTTGTCCATCTCCTTCTGATCGCGGGTCCAATTCCTGCTGACCAGCGGCATTCCCATTGCCCAAAGGCCCCAGCCCAGGAAAGGCACCCATTTGAGCTCTTTCTTCGCGAACCAGCGACATCTGCCCAGCATGCCGGCGCGCAGGGCCAGCTCCTGGATGGGGTAGAAGTCGGTCCATTCGACGTGATTGCTGATGACGATGGCGCTCTCGCCGGGCGGGAGAGGGTCGCCGGTCACGCGGATGCGGGCGCCGTTGTGGTGGGTGAAGATGCGCTGGATGCGCGACCAGACGGTGCTGGCGATGTGGGAGGAGAGGTGGTAGGTTGTGCTTGGGAGGAGGGGGGAGAGGGGGAGCAGGAGGGAGAGGAGGGTGTTGGCGATGAGGAGGTGGGTGAGCCACAGGAGCAGGCGGAGGGTGGCGCGGAGGAGGTGGAGGGGTGGGATGTGCGAGAGACGGAGGGGCATGGCGGAGGGGTCATGCACGGCAAGCGCCTAGGCGGCTGTGTATGATGTGTGATAGAGTACTGTCGTGCAGGGCTGGTTTGGGGAGGACGATCAGTGGAAAGGCAAGCAGGCCAAGAGACGGGATGGGCGAGGATGAGGTAGGTGGTGTTCCAGGACAGCGGAGAATACCTACATGTACGGCAATAGCTGGTGGTGAGGTCAAGTTTCTAAGCGCTTTCCGCAGTCTTCCAGCAAAAGCCGGCAGTCATCAATGATCACCTTCTCAGCCTCTCATCTGCCCGGGCGAGGCCATAGACGAACACTTGTTAATTAATCGGCGCCATCACGTCGATCTTTCATTCCAAACGTTCGGTCGGCTAGGGCAACACTTTTCTTGCAGTAGTACATGACACCTGCCAATATTATTATTATGCAGTACTACCTGTACATATCGCAACTACTCCTTCGATGCTGTGCATATCACAACTACTCCTTCGAGGCTGTGCATCATCATCATCATCACCATCATCACAACACCTTATCATCAATTCCAACATCTCTCTTCGCAGCCCGCGCACGCTCCAATCCCACGTCGGGCTTCAGCCCGACCCCAGCGCCTATTCCAAATCAGCCGCCTGCGCCCATTGAACCTTGGGTCCTTGGCCCATCACCATTCACCACCACCACCAGCTCCCGGCCATTCGTCTCGTCTCGTTTTCGCTGCAGCGCATCATTATCTTCGTCTCCCCAACCTTGCACGCCCCCCGTTGTCGCGACACAGTCAGCAATTGCCCTTCCTCTTCACCCCCCGGCCACATCCATTGCCGAGCGAAAAGCACCTACGCCATCCATCACTCCAGGTGTGCTGAGGCGGTGTCGCCGTTGTGAAAGCTACGTTCGTTTCCCCAATTCCCGCATCCACCAGTGCACCTTCCTGCCGACTTCCGGGTCCACCCACAATTACCACCTTGGGATTCGGCCAGAGTCAATATCGAAGCATAGCCTCGTCGCCCTACTACTGTGCTTCGAGACCGGTCTGTCAGACGTCTCAGTCCGGCTGTCTCTTATTACCTGACTTCACCGACTTCACGACATCCGTAGCCCACCGCCACCATACCATTGTGATTTCGCATTTACGTTGATTGCGCTGTCAGACTGACGAAATCACAACAACAGTACATCATCTTCGGGGTCAATTTAACACGCGACAAACATGTCACACTATTCCTCGCATGGTGGTGCGCCCAATCCTGCAAATCAAGACCCGACCTTGGCCTACCGTAACGCTCTCCTCTCGTCGACCTGCAACATGGCTCATTGCTAACCACCCGTAGCTGAAGATAACGTCTCACCAAACAAGGACTCCGCCAGTCCTTTAGGTCAATTGGGCTTTCTCAAAAACTTGAGCAATGACAAAAAGCAAACAAAAGGTAGGCTGAAGAGTACTCGTCAATTCTCCGCAACAAGACTGACTTCTCCAGCAGATGGCCAACCTCCCAAACGAAGAGGTCCTAAGCCGGACAGCAAGCCTGCCTTGACGCGGCGACAAGAATTGAACAGACAAGCTCAGAGGTTTGTTTGAATGCATCCGGTCCTTTTTCCATCCCTAACATCGACCAGAACCCACCGCGAACGCAAGGAAATGTACATCAAAGCCCTCGAGCAAGAGGTGCTACGACTGAAGGAAATGTTCAAGACGACCACCAAAGAACGAGATGCAATCGCCGAGGAGAACCGAAAGCTGAAAGAGCTCCTGGCCAGCCACGGCATCTCCTACGACTTCGCCTCAAACCCTTTGACTTTTTCGCGCGAAGACAGCAGCGCTTACGGGACAAATTCAGGCGGTAGTGTGTCAGGCAGCTACCACCCACGATCCGAAAGCACCAGCACCAGTTTCAGCCCGCCACATATTCCAGGCCAGATGCCTCTCCAACAAGGACGTGGCAACGCTCCACAAAATCTCGCCCAACTGCCAAACAACAACCTCAACTACGACCAAATAGGCATTGATTTCGTCCTCACGTACGACTCCCAAGGCAACCCCATCTTCCCCGACTCCAGCGTGGCAGGCGCATACCCCTCGCCTTCGCCTCAACGCTGAGAAAAAATCCACCTCCTTCACATCAACACCACCGCCGCCGCCACGTCCGGTACGCTACGGTACCACACACCAAAATCCAAACTAACCACTCACATGTTTCTCCCCTCTCATAGTCTCGAACGCCCGTGCATGGACCACATGCAGTACCTGCTCGTGCGCTCGCACAACCCAGAGAACCAGCCCTTCCACCACCCGCTCGAGCCGGCCGACGACGCCGAGCACGAGCACATGTCGGGCCACGCGCTCATGGGCTCCGCGCCCCCGCACTCGCACATCATGCACAAGCCCGCCGAGCCCTACGCCCACCAGATGCCCGGCGACATCGGCACGGGCGCCCTGGCCAACCTGCTGCACCTCAGCAACCGCCTGCCCATGGACCGCGACGGCGAAATCACCCCCGTCATGGCTTGGATGATGGTCCTGCTGGATCCGCGCTTGGGGGAGCTGCGCGAGGCGGATATTGAGAAGTTGAAGTCGGGTTTGTTGGACAAGGTTCGCTGTTATGGGTGAGTTTCCTGCTTGGACGGTTGAAAATCTTAGTCTGTCGAAATCCCAGTCGCTAATCTCTCGTTTCTTCCATGTAGTTTCGGCGCCGTCATCGAAGAGTTCGAAGTCCGCGATGGCTTGCTGGCTCTCTTCGCCGAGAAAGCCGGCAAGCCCACTTCGGGCCCTTTCTTCGCTCCGCAGGAGGTGCCGGTTTACGCTTGAGAATGCAGTCTGTAATTGGACCTGACTCGAATGCCGTTTCATGGGATGGGGAAAGAGTCGAAGCGGTAGCTCATTTCTTTGTATCGTCACGAGAAGAGGGAAAGGGAGAGAAGGTGGCGGTATCTCCTTCCCAACGATCAAACACAGACGAGATTAACGTTCAGGATATTCCATGTATTATTTCCACTGACTTATCTACCTTTCCTCGATCGCTTGCTCACAAAATTTCAAATCCTTCTTTCCAGTATCCCCTTCCCACCCTCCAATGATAATAAAAACCCCCAACCGACCGTCCCATTCTCTACACCCCTTATGTATATATATCCACCCCTCCCAAAAACCCAAAGGTAAGACACAACCCCCCACCCTCATGGAAAATCACAATCTCAACTCTCCCACGCACATCCACACTCCCCCTCCCCCTCCCCTTGTCCCTCACCTACCCCTCCCCCTCCCACCCCATCAACCCAAACCCCCTTCCCCCCACGCACTCTCCCCTCCCCATCCAGTCCCCAACAAACCACTCCCTTTCCCCCATTCTTGCCGTCCTCAACATCCGGCCCGGCATGTCTATCGAGCGAAACGCTCACGGCGTAAGGAAACGATCCTTCGGCTTCGAAATCGTTCGCTGAAGAATTCCCCGCCGCGATGCCCGTAGAATCGTCCGAGGGATCGGTGGAGAGGGAAGTGGAAGTTGAGGCTGCGGACAGCGGCCGACGCGTCCAGATCCGCACGCGCAGACGCGTCGAGGGGAAAGCGCACAGGGCGCTCGCGTCGGAGGGCGATTTGGCTGGTGAGAGGTTGATCTCTTTGTCACTGCCGTTGCTGCCGACGCTGCTTGAGGAAGAGTTTCCTCCGGAAGAAGGCGAAGTGGAATTATTGACGAGCACCGTCTTGTCGAAGTACACGTAGAACCCATAATGTTCGCTTTCCGCGCCGCGGTCGTACAGGCGGAGGGGCTGGGAGCGGACGTAAGGGTATAGAAATGGTGGGGCGGGGCGGTTGTTGGGTGTGAGTACAGGTTCGGGGATGTGGGGTGGTTTGCTGGAGGAGTTGGAGGAGGGGTAGGGGTAGGGATTTTCGGAAGAGTCGGTGTCGACGTCTCGTTTTTGGAGGTCGGGGAGGGGAATGGGGTTGAGGAGGCTGAGGTAGAAGGGCGTTTCTTCCCCGTTGTGGGGGGTGGTGTTGTTGTCTGTTTTGGAGCCGAGGGCGAGTTGGTCGGATTCTGAGGGGGGTGGGGGAGAGGTGGAGTACAGGAGTTGGGACCATGTGCTGCGGGTGTGGAGGGCGGGTTGTTGCGTGTCGTTGGATGGCGAGGGAGAGCGGCCTGGGATCAGTGCTGTTGTGTTCTCGAGGGTGTGGTTGCGGAAACGGATTTTGAGGCGGAAATTGGGCAGGTCTGATTTGTCCTCTGGGTCGAGGTCGGCTCGCTGGTTTTCAGGGATGCCACAGCTCCATAGGCCGGGAGGTCGGATGCAACGACTTTCGTCAAGCGTCTTTTTTGGTTGAACTACTGTTGCAACGCCCGTGGGTAGTGGCGGGAAGCCGGTGAGGTTGAGCCACTGCGCCTGCACAGGATTGTCGCTGTTGAATTGCGGAATGAACAATATCAGCAGCACGATCAGCAGAAGCAGCAGAGCCATGCAGCCTGCGATGATGAGCCATAGAAAGCGGCGATACCACGGCTGTCTTGGTCGATCGTACTGCTCGGTGGTGTCGATGTAAAGCTGCCCGAAGCGGTCCGTACCAAGGCGTGGCTTTTCAGAGAGTAGCTTTGGAGGAGGGAACAGATCCTGTTCGCTGTTCGATATGCCTAATCCGCGAGAGCTTTCCCGAGAATGCATGGCAGGCCGGATGTCGCGTTGTGTCTGAATAGGCCTTTCGTCTTCAACTGGTTGCTCTATGGATCGTGATGCCATAGTCGCTGCTTGCAAACTGTTATCTTCGCTAGGAGGAGTGGGCGCTCGGCTTGGTGGGATGAAGACCGCTCTTTGTTCACCGTTGGATGACCGTGGTCCTACCATTGTCGCCATATGAGCGTCCTCGACAATTGGAGTCGAAGACATCACTGACAGCCTTGAATCCCTGACTGCATCAGACTGGTCTCGATCAGTCGCATGGCGATCCAGAGCAGGAGAAGTGGCAGCCGCAGCAGCAGCAGCAGCAGGAGCCGGAGCCGGTGATTGCAATTCCTCTGGAGTAGGCGACGTGAAGAGTGCCCTATGCTGAGTTTCAGGTGATTTGCTTTGATCGTCAATTGCATGAGAGTCATCAAATGGGCTCTTCAGTTCCTCGGGTTCTGCGACAACAACAGCTTTTGCAGACTTGCTACGTCTACTGCAAGTACTGCCACGATTTGATTCACCGCTCCCTGTTGCCATGTTCCTAGTATCAGCAGCATTACCGTGTCGATGGTGCTCGCATGCACAGACATCGGTGAGAGGGCTGTCGTCTTCAAACATGGAGCGAGGAACCGCGTCATCCGGCTGGATAATCAGGCCGGGAAAATGTCTGTTCTGGTCGTAATATGCCGCCGCTTCGCCCTGGCTTGGGATGCGGTAGATGTTGTAACCAATGGCGCTGGGGTCCATGGCGCCTGGCGCAGTAATAGATCGCTTCGGCGGAGATCTCACTCCAGCGTTTGGGATTGGGGACTCATGACCGACAGGCGCCGATCGAGGCGATGTTAGACCACTTGGATCGCTTTCGAAAGCAGCTCCACGCGAAATGTCAGAGACGCCCATTGCAGAGGCGTCGTCCAAAATGGCATCCCGATCCGAACTTTCGTCGGTTGGCGACTTCCAGAATGGTATGTTGGTCCGCGCCGAGAAAGGGGAGGTGATCACGTTCCACCATCCACGACTACGTCGCGGTGTGGGTAACGTGGATTGACGCTTCAGGGCTGTCATCTTATGCTCAGATGACTCTTTCGCTGATAAAGGTTGTTGCTGCTCATCTTCTTCGAATACCGTGCATACGGAGAGAGTTGCTGTGTGGCTTTTTGCGCTACGAAGGTCCTCATAAACAGTTGCCTTCGACTCTGGCACGATCCGTTTGCGTGCCTTTTGCGCAAATAGAGGAAGAGGAGGAACAGGTGGAGTTTCTCCGCGTTCGGCCGTCCTAGGCGCACAGTTCGTGTACCTGCTGTATACGCTTGATGTTGGTCTGCGGTCCTGGGAGGGGAAAGAAGGTGGAGTGAGGTCAAAGTCATCTTTGGCAGGTGTGATTACAATAGTTGGAGTTGTAGCTTCGCGTCCGTATTGCGGCGGAGAGTGGGTGCGAGGAGTGGCTGTGAGAGGGCTTGTAGTGTGATTGGAGATTGCCGCAGAGGGGACAGAAATGCCAATTGGAATAGCACGATCGGAAGGGGAGATGTCCAGATTCAACGGCGTTGGTCGCAAACCCTTCACTCGGTTGTGCATGGGTGGTATAGCAGCGTTGTTTCCAGACAGCGTATCGTCTTCCGCCGCTTTGATCCGATGGATATCGGGCCTTGATGGGAGACCGACAGGCTCGGCATGAGCAGATGAGGTGCCCGCATCATGCCTGGCAAAGCCGTAGTTCCTCCCATTCCGGTTCTCGAACTTGCGTCTCAGGCCTGTTGGCCTTTGCAAGTGACCAGTCCGTCCAGTCTCGGCTTGGTTTGTTTCGGATGGAAACACCTGCTCTGGTGCTTGACCATGATGTCGTGAGACATCAGTATCGACCGCTAGCCTGAAGTCGGGTTTCAGTCTGGATGCAATAGCTTTGATGCTACTCTTACTTCCAGCCCGTGATGGTTTGTGGTCTTGAGATCCGTTGTTCAGCCTGAACATTTTTGGCGGTGGTAGTAGTATAGCGGCGTGATCAAAACGAGAAAGGCGCCTGCGCCGTGAAGATTACAGTAATGGTGCTTTTTTGGAAGACAGATGTAATGAATGTTCCAAGACAAAGGAGATGCGCCGAGAGTAGGGAAGAAAACGAAGACGACTGAAGGGAAACACACGAACGAAAGAAAGATCAATGTGAGGAAGACTGGAACAAGATCCAACCTCAATAATGGCCAGGCCACAGGCCTTTCATTGTATATCTGGGCCTCGTCCACCTCGGCGCCACACCAAACCGCTAGTCTTGACTGGAGCACGTATCCATTGGCTTTGATGCATATTGCAGAGCCGCTTGCGCAACATGATGAGATCTGTGCTCGGCATGTGTCGTCAGAGGTTCAAACAATGCACAGATTGAGTGCTGTATTTCGGGCAGTGTCTTGCATACTGTGAGCCAATGAAGGCATGCTGGGAACATGCGCTTAAGCGCCCGCCAAGAGGTCCACTATAGTGAGCGTCAACAATGGCAGATCGTCCACAATGGCTGGGACGGGTATCGAGAGTGTTATTGTATGACGAATAATTTTAGATGCATGCTGGACCTGTTTTGTTGGGAGAAATATGAGTGTGCCCGCATACGCTTGTAGTTGTTAACAGCGAAGGCCGTACGTTCATTGAGCTGCACACTTTTGCCCGGCATATGCCAGATTGGTGCAGCCTTTGCTTGCAACGTACAGTAAGGGACATGTTCCGGGGAAATCTATTTGATCAGTGTAACTAGGGTCTTGGACTGCATTTCTGTCAGGCAGGACACGAAGTTTTACCAACGAGTCTCGCATAGGGATCGCAGTGGGATCAAAGAATTCGACGTTGTAATGATGCCGCATAGCTCTGCAGTCCTTACGAATCAGTGAGAAGTGTAGCTTGGCAGCACAAAAGAATGCCCGTTCTTGCCTATACGTGCTGTGCGGTACAGACAACGAGAGATGAAGTGAAGATCCACTTGGAGATGTTGGAGATTGGAGTGGTTCGATTGATGCGGGGCGCTTTTAGCGGAGAAAACCTCCTTGGCTGGATCGGCGAACTTAGGCATACAACAGAACACCTACTCTACTCTCGATACTATTGAAACACCGAACCTCCAAAGCCGTTGCGCCTTTCCAGCGACACCTTATACGCCGCCCGGCTGACCAAGTCCACCGAACCCTCACAATGGCCGCTCCACAACATTCTACCAAGTCTCTCGGCCATGTGCTCGTCACAGGAGGAGCTGGATTCCTCGGACACCAAATCGTCGCCCTCCTCAATGACCGCAAGGCATGCAGCAAGATCACCGTCCTGGACCTGAAGCCTGCCGCCGACCCCGTACCAGGCGTCGAGTACACCTTCGGCGACATCACCGACTACGATGCTATGCTGGCGCTTTTCCAAAAGATCAAGCCCAATGCTGTCATTCACACCGCCAGCCCGAACGCCCATATCAAGGTTGACGAGCTTATGTACAAAGTGAACGTGGACGGCACCAAGACTATGGTCAGGGCCGCGCAAGAGACCGGTGTCAAGGCTTTCGTGTACACCAGCTCGGCCAGTATCATCCACGACACGCGCTCCAACCTCATTTGCGCAGACGAGAGCTACCCGATCGTTATGGGCAAGGACCAGCCTCAATACTACACCACGACCAAGGCGCAGGCCGAGCTCCACGTCATCGCTGCCAACCGCTCTGCCTCGCACCCCAACTTCCTCACCGCAGCCATCAGGCCAAGTGCCATGTTTGGCGTAGGCGACGTGCAGTTGCTGCCACCCATGCTTGCTTCCTACTACCGTGGACAGGCCAAGTTCCAGCTCGGCGACAACGAAAACCTCTTCGACTACACGGAGATCACCAACGTAGCTCACGCTCACCACCTCGCCCTTGCAGCCCTGCTCGCAACTCACGAGCGCCTTGCCAACGGCCAGGCGGTACCTCTCGAGCACGAGCGCGTTGACGGTGAGGCCTTCCTCATCACCAACGACCAGCCCGTGTACTTCTTCGACTTCGCACGCCGATGCTGGGCCGAAATGGGCGACCAGACCAACCCCAAGTCCGCCTGGGCACTGTCGAAGGATCTGAGTCTCTTCATCGCTTTCATGCTGGAGTGGATCTTCTGGATTCTGAGGAAGGGCGAGCCCACTCTGACCAAGCAGAGAGTGACGTACGCTTGTGTTTCGCGCTACTTCAACATCGACAAGGCGAAGATGAGGCTGGGATACAGGCCGATTGTTTCGCTCGAGGACGGTATCAGGCGTGGTGTCCGAGATGCTCTGTACCGTGGGTCCATTGCAGGCCAGCCTCAGGAGTACAAGGGCAATGCCGAGATTCTGAAGACAGGCGTTCCTGGTGCCAAGGTCCGACAATAGTCGTATGATGATTTTAGAGCATCGAAAGTTGTCCGTCTGCTCGAAATTTGTTTGAACGATTGAAGATGTAATTAAAAGTCGTAATTTAAATATGTCCATTGAGTTGCATACTCACATCACCTTGCACGGTCTATCATAAGACATTTTCGGTTTCGGAACTAAGGTGTGATGGTTATAGAATCTGAGTTTGGAATTGAGAGTGAGAGAAGGGAGAGAGAGAATCAATTATCTCAATGTCTCTATCCTTATCGAAAAGTCCTTTCTTCTATATGCAGCCATATATCCAGGTCCATATCCATATCATGCAAATTCTTTTCCCTTTCTCCACATTCAAACATCACACATCAAACGCATCAAAAGCATCACAAAAAACAAACGACAATACCGCCATCGACCCTCAATCTACTCCTCATCCTCCTCCTCCGCCTCTTCCAAAGCCAACCAAGCAGTCCGACACTTGACAGCCTCCGCGCGCACTCCACGCTTGGAATCGTCGAGGACCCACATCAGTCGCTTGACGATCTGGCGCCTGTAGGGCACAACAGCCTCGCGCTTCAACTGCCTCGGCACAAGCGCAAGACACTGCAGAGCGCGAGCGCGCACGTCTGCTACATTGGCTGGCGCAGCGGCGGTGCAGTTGAGTAGGCGCGTGATGAGAGAAGCGGTGTGCTCTGCGACGAGAGCGGGGTCGTGCATGAGGAGGGATTCGAAGATGGTGAGCGAGGAGGCTTTGACGGGCTGGTCGGGGAGGTCGAGGGTTTGCAGGAGCGGGGCCACGAGGGTGGGGAGGGAGGGCTCGAGGATGCCGTAGGGGAGGTGGGCGATGAGGCCGGAGAGGGCGAGGAGGTGGTTGGTTTTCTCCTCCTGCGTGGCGGAGCTGCGGATGGAGGTGATGAGGGAGGGCACGAGTTGGCTGAAGGCTTTTTGCTTGTAGAGGCCTGAGATCACGCAGTGGTTTTCTTTGGTGAGGATGTCGTCCGGGGCGAGGAGAGTGGCGAACAGGCGGGCGCTGGAGGAGGTGGTGGTTGGGAGGAGGCGGAGGAGGAGTTGGAGGTAGGATGATGTCAGGGCGGAGGTCTTGCCTTGCGTGAGGAGGGCTTTGACCACGGCGAAGGAGAGGCTGATTTGTTGGGAATTGGGATTGTCAGCAAGAAGAGCTTCCACGTCAAGGCCCACTGAGCGTAGCACCTCGTGCATGGCTTTGGGGTCGGCGAATTTATTGATCAGAAGCGTGATGTGGCGGAGCAGGATTCCGTGGCTGGCGTCGAGCTTGGATGCACCCAGCACCAAGTTGGCTTGCGTCTTGAGGACGTTCAAAATGTCCGCGGGCTCTACTACGCTCGGCTGGATAGCGGCATAGTAATACAGGGAAAATGGAGCGATGCTGCGGATCATGTCTGGCGCCGTGCCGCCTTCCTCGACCGCTGGTGACAGCCATTGCATAGTGGTGTTGTAGATGGCGCTCTGGAAATGAGAAATCTGGCCTCGCAGGAGTGAGTTGCAAATGCGACCGATGACCTCGAGTTCAGCAGCATCCCACTCCGGAAGAGGTGTCTGCTGAGTCTGGCGCAAGAGAGGCTCTGCGTAGTCGGTGAAGTATGAGCGACGAATCACGCCATTTTCCATGGATGGCGAGCCGTAGGTGAACGCATACAACAGTGCCATCAACAAAGCGTGTTGATATGCTTTCGGTGCTGCTTGCTGCCTTGCTGCTGTGTACCTGTTCTTCAACCTCAAAGCGATAGTGTCAAATGCTTCCTTCGCACTGCTCAACTTTGCAAGCGCTTCAAGCACTGGTGTCCACGATGCATCGTCTTGGGGCACGTCGGGCAGCTCAGCGACGAACGCAGGCAACGCTTTGTCACGCACGGCGTACGGAGCAGTATAGGCCATCTTGATTAGAGCATCGATGGCCTCGGTACGAATGTCACCATGACCGTCAAGGTGCTCGTGCAGCACAATGGCAGTGACGGCATCAACAGCTCGTTCGACATCCACATCGGAGAGCAAGCCTCTGATGGCTGTGAGTTTGATAAGTCCGTCCAAAGACACCAACCGGAAGGAAACTTCTGGCTTCGGCGCATTCTGAAGGGCACTCAGCAGGGCTATGAAGGCTTCCTCGCTATGAGCTTGCAGTCCCTCTAGGATGACTGCGTCGCCAGCAACAGCGGTTTCGATGTACGCTTTCAGAATGTCATTGAAGACTTCGAGCAGTCCTCTACGCTTAGAGATGGATTGCGAAGACTTGAAGAACTGGAAAAGCGTGGGCAAGACACCCTTTGCTATCCTGTCGGCAACAATAGGAGCTGCTGACGATACAGCATGAAGGATCCTGCCTGCTGACTGAGACTGCTTTGTCGGGGCATCTTCAAGATGTTCATTGCACTCCTTAATAATCGGGCGGAGGTAAGCAGTCAGTGGGCCTTCGAGGCCTGTGGAGAAAGATGTTGCGATTAATGCAAGACATTTCAAGGCCTCGACCATGAGGTCATCCTCTTGCGCTGCAAGGACCTCGAACTTGAGAGCATCCCACAGCGTGACTGAGTAAAGGTTAATGGTCTTGGGCTCATAGCCTACTATGCAAGCTTGAAGGGTGTTCAAAACGTCTCGCTGCTTGAATTAGCATGCTAACCAGGTGAGTTTTGATCAAGCAGATTCATACCTTTGTGTTCATAGATGACGAGTCGAGCTTGTCGAGAAGCGCAGGAAATGCGTACGGAGCAAAATCGGACGTGGCCGCAATGCAGTCTCTTAGTCTGTCTTTCAGGTGCTGCGCAGTGATGCCGTAAGGATCATCCGGCGGAGGCTTGAAGGTAATGGGGAAGTAGTTAAACACGGAGTCAAACAGATCCTGTGCGGATCTCGAGACATCCCACTCAGTCATGGGCACCTGCAAGATGGAGAAGACGATCATGAGATTTCTCGGGTCCTTCTCGCCATCAAAGAAGGCAATGAAGTTGGGCAGGAACTCCGGATCTTCGTCATGCACCTCTTGGATAGGCTTGCGGTATTTGGCCACCAGAACATCGATGAGCTGCAGGACACTGTAACGCTCGCTCTGCAGTTTGAACTGCTTCAATGGAGCTGCATGTGTGATGAATGTTTTCATGATGTTCTGGGCAGTTGCTGAGTCCCATTTGCCACGCTCCTCAAGAGCGAGCAGAGCACGGGCAGACGAACCGATGCCCTCGACATCGCCTTCGATCCTGCCGATGACAAAGTCACATAGCAGCCGCCTTTCCTGACCAGAGAGAACGCGAGGGCTGACAGCACTCAGCACATCAGCCAGATAGGCGACCGAATGGCCTCGAACGACAGCATCACCCTTGTTGTTGATGTACTCCTCGAGGCTCGTGATCAGGTCGATCAGCTTCAATTCCTTGGATTCCAGTTTCTGGGCGCTGCGATGGGCGACATTCTTGGCCTCTGCCTTGTTCTTGTCTACCTCGAACAGGTACAGCTGGATGTCTGACATTCTTTCTTGTGCGATTGATGGCAGACGTCTTCAACCTTCAACATGAGCAATATGTCGAAACGCCCGCGCTCTCTCTCGCCGATATGACGTCCCAACTTTCAACCAACCACGAATTTGCCTAGTGTCATCCTGCAGAGTGGCGGGAGCGTCCCGCTCGACTTTGGCGAGAAACAAGGGTCTCTGTTTGCAAGGAGCGCACTACACTGTTGCTCATACATATATATTGCGGTGGAAATGTAGCAGAAGGGGAAAAAGCGATGGAGTACGAGATACAATGAGCAATTCAAGACTTGCGTGACCACACCAAGAGGTCATATCATTCCCATGACTTGTTCGGCAGTTCTCAAGCTCAGCGTCGTCGTCCCATAAAACAACGACGCGGTCTCTGCCGAAAGAGCGGGAAAAAAGTCTGTCATGCCTCCGTGAGCCACAACCAATGGTCCGCTCCCTAGCAAAGACCCTAGCAGCGACTCCGGCATTCGGGCACAAAAACTTGAAGTTCGAGTTACTCGAACATTTAATTTTTTGTTGGACGAACGTGATATCATTACTGTAACCTGGTTGCCAGGAAATCTGGACTTCTGGAAAGTTGGTCGACGTCCTGGATCCTTGAGAGCAAATCTCACTTTTTTTCTGCGGATCATTACTCAAGGGAAGAAAAATAACAAAATCACAATCAACAAAAATGGCGGCTCCCAATCCCCCACCAAGCTCATGTAAAGTTGTTTTGGCGGCATCGATCGCCAAACCTCTCTCGGCAGAAGTCCAAAGCAGCCTGGCAGCCCTGGACCGAAAACCTCACCTGCACGGCTTCCTGGCCAACAAAGACCCGGCGGCGCGCATGTACGCCGAATGGACGGGCAAAACCTGCCGCGACAATGGATTCGACTTCACCCTCCGTGAGGTGGAACGTGAAGACCTCGAGGACGAGCTGCGCAACGCCAACGCCGACGACGCCATCGACGGCGTCATCGTCTACTACCCGGTCTTCGACTCGAAGCGCGACCGCACCCTGCAGTGGACGGTCAGCATGTACAAGGACGTCGAGGGCCTGTCGCCACAGCTCATCAGCAACATGTACCAAAACATCCGCTTCCTCGACCCACCGCACAACGCCCAGAAGAGCATTCTGCCCTGCACGCCCCTCGCCTGCGTCAAGATCCTCGAGCACCTGCGCATCTACAACACCTTCCTGGACTACGGAAAGCGCCTCTTCGGCCGTCGCATCACCGTCATCAACCGCAGTGAGGTCGTCGGACGGCCCCTCGCTGCCCTCCTCGCCAATGATGGCGCAGAGGTCTACTCCGTCGACGTTACTGGCGTGCAGCAGTTCAGCCGCGGCAGCGGTTTGAAGAAGCAGAAGCACGAGGTGAAGGACCTCGAGGGCTGGGGTCTCGAGCAGTGCTTGCCCATCAGCGACGTCGTCATCTCCGGCGTCCCCGGCGATTCTTACAAAGTGCCCACGCACCTGATCAGGGAGGGTGCTGTGTGCATCAACTTTTCGAGCGAGAAGGTACAGTTTTTTCCCCCTGTCTGCTTGTGGTTGAAGACAACTCGTTTCTGCTCAGAAATACTAACCATATCAAACCACAGAACTTCACCCCCGACGTCAAGGAGCGCGCGTCAATCTACGTCCCCGCCATTGGCAAGGTGACGATCGTGATGCTTTTGAGAAACTTGGTTCGCCTGGTGCAGAACCGCCCGCTGGAGAACGGTACCAAAGCCGAGTAGACGTAGAGGTAGCAGATAGTCTTTTAGAGTAGAGAGGTCAGAAGTATCACGTGTATGGAAGGGCGTAGGAGCAAAGGAGGAAAAAAGCATAAGGGCGTTTCTTTTATGGGAGAGTTTGACTGGATGGAATTCATGAAGGGAGGGAAGGATTTGTTACACAGCTGTTTACTTGGTGAATCGTGATCGATAATGAAAAGGTCCCATTTCACCATCCATGATGTCTCGAACGTTTCTTGAGCCGGATTACGCGAGATCGACCTGGCTCTGCAATGCAGAGCCGTTCCATCACCAAAAACTCTACATTGTTCCAACTTGCAATCACCCTCCTCATCAAACGATTCCCTACCTCCTATTTTCAACTCCACCCCCACAGCCACCGCCCCTCGCCCTCCCACCTCAATCCAGAGCAGCCAAAAGGAAAGAACAAATCACCACCACCCACAAACAACCCAACGCTACACCCCTCCATGGCAAAACCGACCAGATACCAAAAGAATTAGCAAAAGCAAAAGAAAAGGGCACTTGCCAGGACTCGAACCTGGGACCTCTCGCAATCAGTGATCTGTAGACCCTAAGCGAGAATCGTAACCACTAGACCACAAGTGCCAATCTTGATCATCCTTGATTGGATGATTCGATGAAGGAAATGAGTCGCATGCTGCATATATAAACAAAATCTTTCCAGTCTGAGGACCATGAAAGGTCGAGCTGTCTTCACAAATCTCAAAAGGCATTCGATGATAACAGAATACGACTGTCCAGCAGATGTTGCCTCGGCTGCTCATTCCGTCGAAATCCCACGAGCATTCGAAATAAATGTGTATCTCACATGGCTTAGGGCACTCGCTGCCGCACATGTGAAGCGAAGTTATCAAATCTCAATTGATCGTAGCTCGATCCAAGATTTATGAATCACTGACCCATGCAGAAGTAATTGGAGGAAAAAAGCACCGCCGATGGAGCCTGTTTCCCTGTCAAGAGCAGACCTCTGACAATCTACAACACAGGGATTCATGGAAAGACAGGTGGATATCAATTGTGTAGTGGCGGCGGCGTCAAAGACGATACCCAACAAACGCGCATAACGCCACTTTCAAGCCGTGTTGCCGATGGCTGGTGGTTATGCGATCTAATCGAGCCTCTTTCTCCCATATCTGCGGTACCGAGAGCAAGGTTTTTGATCGCTTTCCTGTCGAGATCGCTAGGGCTCGCTCAATAGGCTGAGCTGCATGAGGTCGCTTAATCGGGGTTTTGGATGAGGTGATATGTGGTCAACGATCCTCTTGGAAGTTTCCAGAGGCGAAGTGAAATGCGGACCAGGACTTGATAGCGGCAAGGCCTCTGGCATGCGAGATCAACGACTGCTCGACGAGACGTAACTACTAGGCTCGACGTGTACGAGAAACGTATAGGTGAGGAGTGCCGTCGCCTCAACCGACCGACATGGACGTGATATCACATTCCAGCCCTGTAAAAGCGCCCACAACAGCACAATCTCGGATAGATCGCCACGTAGCAAATAGGCAAGCCGCATGATCCGCATACACGCGACGTGGCCTCCTGTCCAATTATAACCACAACAAGCAAGCTAGCAAAAAACGACCAAATCACTGGGAAGAAAAGCTTACGCGTTATCTCTCGAGCGATACGTTCGCTAAAAAGCCCGATACGACCGGCTTACAAGTGTTTTCTGCAAGCCGCGCCAAACTCTCCCGCCACAGACAATTTACAGAAGCCCACTCGACCTGACGATGGCACCGGATGAGCTTGTACAAATGATAGGATGCGAGGGTTTGAGGGAGAAAGGGAAAAAGCACGCGCCCTTCGGTTCCCATAAAACGAGTGGGAATCCTCCAACGGCCTGATTATCACGTGCCGAGGAAATACAGAGCACAGACAGCACAGAGTGGACAGGCCCAGCGTAGCCCTGAAGTCACAGGCCAACAAGGCATCAGGGACTTGCGCAGATTAAACAAAGGTAGTGGCGGATGCTAAAAGGCGCAAGGCTACGGAGGTACAGTAGGCTGTAGGGTAAGGGAAGAGAAATAAGCTCGGCATGGTCTAGCCGCACGTTTGTTATACGTTTATCTCTTTGTCTGGAAGAGATGGGCGATCGGCAATACATGCACTTATGGCGCGACCGCTTACTCTTGCTGTGGACGAATCAATAGTGCCGTATGAACACTTTTGCTTGTCTAAATAGTCACCGCTAGGGCCCGCGCGCCTCACTAAAACGCGAATCTGCCCCCCGATTTCTGACAGATCGAATGCGTGCACCTATCGAAACGTCTGATAGATGAATGAATCAAGGCGAGGAAAACTTTGATTCAGGCGTCCTGCAGGGAAAGGAGTAGTAGTCAAAGTAGCCGCACATAGAACGGAGAGAGGTCTCTGCCTTCTCTTTTGTCTTTCCATCGGTGCTCCCAAACGAGCGGATTTGAGACATCGATACATCGATAGCGAGTATCCGTGGAGTTTCCCGTTCGCTATTTCGTCCACCGAGGCAGGATTGATTAAATGGAGCGGGCAGGGATTGTGCTCTTGGGTTGGAATTCCTTTTGGGCCTCTGCACCAGTAATAAGCATTCGCGCCCTAGGCGTCGCGCGGCCCTAAATTTGTCGACCCATCAAAACACCTACAGTCTGCAGGCCTGTGAGATTTCCCAGCATCTCGTCTAGCAGTAAACAGTGGAAATAGATGGTGCGCCCCGGTCTCCTTCGGCCAGGCGGCACGCGCTAGCCCTCGCAATGATAATGCGAGGATAAACATGTGCACACAAAACAAGAGAATCCAACCACCCAAAAACGAAAGGAGCCCCATCTTTCATTTCCGAGGCCAGTGCACCACCCTGTGGTTGTCCAGAACGCCACGGTGCTGCATTGTCCCCGCTTGCGGTTCCTGTTGCCCACAAACCAATGGTGGTGCCAATCACTCCCATGGCCTAACGGTCGCCCATCCGCGAGGAGAGTTCAGGCAAGCCGATTAGGGGACTGAAGCAAAAGGCTGCCATTGGAATGCATAGAGGTACCGCGCGCGATCTTCGGATGCGCGGGCGAGATAGGGACAGAGCTAGCTACCAGTAGCTGTTGCTGGCGACTGGCTGTGCATAGGATTCAGCGCACACGCACGCTAGGATTTTTATTGGAAGAAGGAAAGTTACGAGAGCAGCAGCAGCAGAGTCCGCGTCCATGCCTTTCTTGCGCGGCCCCGCCCGTGTCACAGATTAGGAGATGGCGACTACTGGAGATTATTTGTCTTCGTCTCGTATAGTTAAAGGCCGCTTGTGCCACAACCAAGCAAGCGGTCGGAAGTTTGCGCGCATTCGTTATTCTCGAAGGTCTTACGGCTAGGATTTGCCTGGGAACATGCATGCGTGTATATAGACATCTCTGGCGAGGCTGAGGGCAACAACAACCGATCGATGCCAGCACCAATCGAAGAGGTTTGCAAGATGTAGCTTACTACTGTTTAGGCGTAAGCAGGCATAGCACAGGAAAGTAAGTTGTTGTACGTGCGACTTGATCGATGTACATGTCGAGACTAGTGCAATTGCCTGGTAGCTTAGCCCTGCATGCAACAGGTGATCAATGCAGTAATAATAATGCAGGCCGGCGATGCGCACATTCGACCTGGCTGTGCTGCTGCAGTCGGCACAGATTGTTACAGCACTGTCATCTGGACGACGAAGGTTCATCGCTTAGCCAGAGCGGTAGACCAGTATCCAGTTTCAGGCGACCAACGAACAATGATCAGGTTAGGTCAGGTATGATGAGATGGCCATCGCGCAAGGAGTCGCCAGGCGTAGCCGATCGCCTCCCACACACAAGTCCGCGTCTTCCTCCTAGTCCTGGACCGACCAACGGCTCGCTGGCCATTCCTTGCACATGCTAGCGCGATGTGGCAATCTATGGTTGGGGCAGTTTCGGTTTTGGGGGGCGGCGCAGAGAAAGAGGGGATTCCTAATCAGCTAATCAGCCCTTGGGAAAATAACGCCGACGCTGATTCGCCGGTGGGCGGTTCGTGATTTATTGGTTTATACATTAGCTAGAACGAGTTAAGTCTCTGCAGAGTATAGAGACAAGGCCCTCGCCCGTGCAGCTCGCCTCCCCCAGCTTGTTTCTTTCGACTCTTGAATGCTGGTGAGAGTGTGTGTGAGCTGCTTGCTGCTTGATTTTCCTTGAGAGATCTGCCACTACTGCTGCATATCACATCTGCATCGGCGTCGCTACCAGCGCCAGCTGCTACTACTGCTTGTCGCGAGGTATGTCCTCCTCGGCCTCGTCCCTATCCCGTGTGGTGTGAAAGAGAGACGGAGTGTTTCTCCCCTATTGCTTTTCATTATACATTGGACGCATGCGGTTGGACCGGGTGTCGACGAGAGAGAGCGCGCATGCTTGGCCTGAGATAGACAGAGACACAAGACTACTTTTGTCTGACAGACTGCCACTGTCTCACTGCGGCTGCTGCTACTGCTACTCCTTGCCCGCCACTCTACCTTGTGTCGCGGGTGAGGACAGCTAGTGGGCAGTAAACACTCGGAAAGGCATACCAGTCCAGTCCGCTCTCGTCCGGGTCCGTCCAGTCAGCCAGGGCATGCTTCATCTCTCGCCCCAACCCTCCATCGATCGTCGCGCCACACACAACTATCGAGTGAAACGGCCTTGACTGACGATCTCCCAGCGATCGACGCCTTGTGACTCGCCAAGAGCACTTAAACATCATACTATCCAAACACCAGCACCTATCACCGTCCCGTCGCAATTCCCTTTAGTCGGTCCTTAACTATTTCACCACCTACCCTCATCCCTTCCTCCCAGTCGCATGGGAAAACACCCTCTCATATGGAGACGGAGAGGGTAGCGGAGGCAGCACCACCATCCGGGCCATCGTCATCATCAATGGCGACGACGTCCAGAGAGGCTGCCCTTAGAGACGCGCCACCGCCGCATTCACAGCCGCCTTCGCACGGCCATTCGCGCGTATCCTCCATGGGTGCGCCGGAGCATCAGCATGGCGCTCAGCCATTTCGCCCTCCTCCCGAGGTCGAGCTGAACCATGTGCTCACCCGCCTCGAGCAGCAGGTCTCGTTCAACTACAACATGATTCAGGGTCATCACCAGGACATTGCCCGCGTTACTGACACCGTGGCTCGCATGCAGCACGAGATGGTGCAAGTGATTGGCGTCATGGAAGACATGCGCAACGAGTTACGCGCTCGACCCATTGCACCCAAAGCCATGGACTCCAGCCGCTACGATCCTGCCGATGTCGAGATCCTGACCAATCAAATCACCACTGTTACCTCCAAAGTGAACGAGGTCGACAATCTCAAGGTGCAGATAGAGCTTATGAAACAGAGGCTGAAACGATTCGAGGCCCAGAGCGCATCTTCCACTACAGGTCCTCCGCCTGAGACTACACCCTCGCACCCAGATCAACCACCCTACGACGCTGTACGGGGACAGCAACCGCCGCAACAACCGCCAGGTCACTCTGGACCACCTGTCCGACCAGGTGCAGCATTGTCGTCCGATCACGGTAGGCAACCTGGTCACCCGCCAGCTCCTGTTCTTGAGTCCCAAGCCACACCTGGCTTTCACTCAGCCCAAGAGCGCCAACCCATTGCCGCCGAACAAGCCCAACAAACTGCTCGACAACCTGGATTCCGAGCAGCTGAGCCTCTTCCACCGCCCACTGCATTGTCAGGTTGGCGGCCTGCCGAGTCTTTCCCACCCGGAGGAGGGCCTCCTCCGCCAGCTCACAATCACCCATTGCGCGCGCATCCGCCAGATTCCGAGCCACAAGCGAGCGGCTGGGCAGCTGTCAACAGCAGTCAAGGCCCGAAACGCTCTCTTGATGAACACCACCAACAGCACGAAACTTCCCAACCCGGATCTCCCAAGCGACCTAAGCTTGCGCCTTTGAAACCGAGAAGTAGCTTCGGTGACGAGCATCATTCATCACCCTATACACAAGGCGCCGGCGTTGACCCAGCGCATTCCGGGCGCGGCCGCATTCCTTCTGGAGAGGGCCCAGCACAACCGCACGGTCACTTTCACACAGCGCAGGTGCCCGGTCAAGGATCTACGAGCACGTACCGTTTCATTACATCAACAGGACAACCTGATCATTCGGAGCCTTGGCGTCCGTCGGAGGGCGATCCTGCTGTTGGCGGCCGCTACGATGCAGCTCTCGGTTCTACTGGGCGTGGGCGTGGACGTGGTAGCCGTGGTGGACGCAGAGGAGGAAGAGGTAGAGGCGGACGAAGCAGCTCAGGCGCTGCCGATCAACCGCCAGCAGCAGGCGAGGCGCCACTGCAGCAAGAGCATGCACAAGCACCACCACCAGAATGGAGAGAACATCAGTGGGTGCCTCAGCAAGGTACTAGCAACGGGCATTTCCCTGGCCAACATACCTACTCTCCAATCGAAGCAGCACGACAAACTTCGGCAGATCACGTACTCCATCCCGCACCACCACCGCACGGCATGCCGTACCCACCTGGACACGAGCACGAATTCCCTGCAACGCCGGTCGCTTCAAATGCCGAGGCCTATGCAATGGGAATGGACCTAGATCCGAATTCAGCGAGCAAAAAGACGCGAACGAAGCCCATTCGCAACTCGGATGGCGTTTTAATTCGCAAGGACGGTCGCCCGGACATGCGCAGTGTAAGCTCAGCCAACAACCTGCGCAAAGTGCATGCAAAGAAAGAGGCGGAGAAAGCTATGGAAGATGGGCGCACGCCGACCTCCGGCCGCTCCCTCGCGCCAGCGAACAGCTCTAGCTTGTCCGACGATGAGGAAGGCGACTACATGGAGGGCGAGGGTGATCTGGAAAGAGATCCCCGTGCAAATTCAGAGGCCAGGACTGGAACGCCAGGGACACAACCCGATGCTGAGCGCTCAGAGAAGATTCTGAAGCAACGCGAGCTCATGAGTCGCATGTTTGACGAAACCGCTACCGGGCCAAGATACACGGCGGAGGCTTGGTTTCCACGAACCGAAGGTCCGCCGCCGCCTTTTGATTTGAAGAGGGAGGGCTCTGAGAATAAGGAACGGGAGGCGCGTTGGAGGGGAATGGGAGGTGATGCGCCCATGAGAGATCACCCGGTCGAAGGTGTTGAGCGCGAAGCCTCGCAGCGTACATCCGAACGTGGCTCGCTCGAGCAAACCCCTCGTAGGGTTTCGGAGCAACCTGAAGGCGACACGGTTGCAGTGGCTTCTGCCAAAGCAACTCTTCTGGAGCCTACGGCAGAGCATGAGAGTGCTGAGAAGGAGATCGGAAAGAAAGATTCAACTCAATTGCAGACGAGCGCTGAAGGAGCGGCGGCGTCCGAACCTGTGGCTAGCGAGACCGCAGTATGAAGAGAATGATTCAAGGAATGGCAGGTGAAACAAAAGGGGGAACAGACACGGCATAAGACTGCCACAATTCATTTTCATCTGTTATGTGGAGGGCGGCAAGACATGGTTGTAAATATTGTCTTGATTTTTTTGTTGATTTTTGATACCCAATATGACGGGCAAGATGGAAATACAGCCAATCTTTTTTTTTATTTTGTCGCTATATGTACATATTCTCTTTCCCACACGTCTTCTCTTCTGTCCATGCTTGCTATTACATAACAATGTATATCTCTAGGTACATGTAGCCAGGTATCTCTACTCTTCAAGAGAGCATGCACCTTCCTAATTGGGCAGCTCATATATAGTGCTCAAATCTACGCCGCAGCCCACATTGTCCACGCGCTCCCCGAATCGCATCTCCCAAACACAGTGCAGACCGCCAACGACCTATCCTACTTCTCTTCCCTCTCCTCTCCCCTCCTCCCTCCCTCTTTTTCCCCCAGAATGCCAGGTCACGCCCGCCACGACACAGCCTTGATCCACGGCCTCTCGGCGACCGAAGTGCAAAAGCTCTCGGAAGCATGCGTTGAAGCGAAGGCGAAAGCCTACTGTAAGTGTTTGCTTTCTCCCCACCTATGCTACCTTAAGATGATTCTCAAGAGAAGACCACGATGCTTTGAAGAATCGCAAAGGATGCATGTTGAAGAAGAGTTCTTCTCTGACGAAAATATGACCAGGCCCTTACTCCAAATTCCACGTCGGTTGCGCCCTCCTCCTCTCCGGAGGCGCCGTCGTGCAAGGCGCCAATGTCGAGAACGCAGCGTATCCCGTAGGCACTTGCGCGGAGAGAGTGGCGATTGGCACGGCTGTGACGCAGCATGTATGATTTTCTGATCACTCTTTTTCTAAAAATCGATCATTAACACCTCATCTCGAATAATAGGGAGCCAAATACGGTGACTTCCGCGCCATCGCCGTCGCCACGGACATCAGCCCGCCTGCGAGCCCGTGTGGCATGTGCAGGCAGTTTATCAGGGAGTTTTGCGCTGTGAGTGTTACTCTCTGTCTCCTCATCTGGATCCTTGCTCCTGTTGTGGGAATTTGCGGCGTGCTGACGTTTGATATGCATGAACAGCCCAGCACTCCCATCTTGATGTACGACAAAACGGGCAAATACACCGTCATGACTCTGGAGCAACTCCTGCCCATGTCTTTCGGGCCTGACTCTCTGCTTCCGCCTACGGACGAGGCTGCCACTGCAGCGGTGGCGGAGTCGTAGACTTTTCCGGCAAGTTTATTGTCACGCAGATACACGTTAGAGGCTGGGTGGGAGAGAGATCTTGATAAGCATTTTGAAGCGACGGTGTTTGGTTGTTCACAGCTGTTTGGAAGTTTTGCGTGGGAATGGGACGAATGATATGTATGCAGAGACGAAGAGTACATGTAGATGAGTAGATGAGTATATGTATTACGAGAGCCTGCCTTGTGTGGATGCATCTTATACCAATCAATCTACCGGTGAGCTGCGACAGACTGTTCTGTGTTGCATTATTTTCACGACGGATTTGTGTCTCTGACAGACAAAATCAAGCCTATACGATTAGAGTACGTTCACCAAAGGAACTGAGGTTAGAATTGATGCATGCCGGTGATAATAATCAAGGTTCGTCACATGCTGTCGAAGTCGGGCAAACCTCCAATCATGACGTCGCCGAAAGCGGCGATCCAGAGACCTTTCGATCAGAGCCGCTTCGGAAATTCATCAACGAATTGTCCTCAACTCACCACGACAAACACCACTACATTTTCGTTCTTTCTTTGCACATCTACTGCTGGAGGCTCTTATCCATCAAAATGCGAGCCAACTACATGCAGAACATCGGACGCGCTGTCCGCGGAGGGTTCAAGGAGACCTCGAAAACCCAGGGCTCGCGAGCTCCCTACATCTGCACTCGCTGCCGCAGCACATTTGCCTCAAGAACATCAAGCCTACCTACCTGGGCAACAGCATCGACACGAGCATTCTCCACCGCCCCCTCTCGCCTCCAAGAGCCCAACGCCGAGCCCAACACGCGAGAAACCGTCCTCCCGCAGACCTACTACGACCTCTTCCCGGACACCTTCCCGTCCGGCCCTCCGCCCTCAGCGCCCTTCACGCCGGACTTGAAAAAGCTGCGCAAGGAGTTCATCGCGCTGCAAGCGCAAGCGCACCCCGACCGCGCGAGCGCGGACAAGCAGCGGCAGGCGGAGGCGCTGAGCGCGCGCATCAACGAGGCGTACAAAACGCTGCTGGATCCGCTGCGGCGCGCGCGCTATTTGCTGGCGCAGCGGGGGATTGACGTGGAGGACGAGAGCGCGCAGATCGAGGACAACGCGCTGCTCATGGAGGTCATGGAGGCGAGGGAGGCGGTGGATGAGGTGGAGGATGAGGAGGGGTTGGTGGGGATTCGAGAGGAGAATGATGGGCGCATCGAGGCGAGTGTCAAGGTGCTGGAGGAGTGTTTTGCCAAAGGGGATTTGGAAGGTGCGGCGCAGGAGGCGATTCGGTTGAGGTATTGGTCTAATATCGCGGAGAGCATTCATGGGTGGGAGAAGGGACAGGGCGGTGGCATTAACCATCACTGAGTGCTTTGTGGTGATGGCAGTGCGGCGGAGCCGAGCGACATGACACGATGGGCTAGATTACGGCGGTGTTGTAGAGCATCACGTGCTTCGTGATGGTAGCACGGACAAAAGGGATCAGGAATAGTGTACGATTTATTAGATGTAGCAGACGAGCCAGGGAGTCGAGACCGCGAGAGTCTGGCCAAAAACGAACGGAGCGCACGCAATCAACCGACTTGGCCTAGAAGAATCCAATATCGGACACCGGGTCATCCAAGCGTGAGAGCGTGCGCCTCGCCATCGGTTACGACTGCGCCATGCAAATGACTGGAGAGGCGAATAGTGTCCGGTAGACCGTAGTGACCAACACAGACTCCGCAAAGAGCATGGGAAACAGTAATCACTGCGTAGACAAGAAAAAGGCGTACGTACTCCTTCAGACGTATCAAGAAATCCAGCCAAGGCGCCTCATCCAACTTTACGAGACTTGTGTCTGCCAAATTTGCGAGCTGTTACGTTGGCAATACTAAGAGAAATCGGCTTTGCCCATTTTGCGTAAACGAGGGATGTGCGCCGCGGCCGTTGCTGAGTGGGAAGGATTGTGTGATGGTGGATTGCAGCCAAGCAAAAAGGCCACGCAACGTTTGCGTTGTTGCGTTGCGTTCCCCGACGAGTAGCGTTCGTGCTCGTGCTGGCTTGCTGGAAGAGAGTAGAAGACCAGCAAATCGGTGAGGCTGGCAGTGCTGCTGCTTTTCCGGTGTGGTAATAGCATACGGTGGGATGGTTAAACATAGAAACAACAAACGAAACGGCCACAGCCTTGCAGCCTTACAATCGCATGGCTACACGATGGTGAAGGATCGTCGTCGTAATGCTCTAGATTTCTGGAGCCACGACGACATGTTTTCCAAGTTTCCCGGTCCTCCTCACAGCCTTGTCGCCAGCCACGAGGATTTGGCGACTTTTCCAACCACCACAACCGACAGAATTCACATCATCGTTTGGAGCTCCGAGAGAGCTTGTAGGGCTGACGCGGGTGGCGCGGACGCTTCCTTTCGATTAGAGTGCCGGGCCGTTGCAGCTTGCGTGTACTCCTGAACTTGAATCGTGCAGGACCTGGTAAAGGGGAGGGCTGCTCGAGCTTGATTACCAGGTGTTGGTTCAATTTGTTAGAGAGAGGAACGACGAGAGAGTCTCAGACATCTAGAACGACGGGAAGGATTGGAGACGGCAGAAGCAGATCGTGCTGGGAAATGATTGCCCTTGGATGTGCATGGTGTTCTTGGTGATTTTCTCAGCCTTGCGTGCCTTGATGGTGAATCGCCGCGTGTGATAAAAGTGGACGTGGTCGGAGACTCGGAATTGCAACTGGCATGGCAGGGGCAGGGTCAGCAGCAGCAGCACCAACCATCATTGGCAGGGGTTCAACAGGTGCTGAGTCTTACGCGTGCTGCTCTGTTGCCATTCTTGGAAGATGGTAGGGTTTCCTCCATGGCAACATTGCTGTACGAGCTGTTCTTTGTACATGCTCTGATCGATGTATTGAGATGGGAAGAGTTGTAGAGGTACAGGAACTTCAGACATGATACCATCAGATCCTCGCCGTTTGCCAGCGTCATTCCCAACTGTCTGAAGAGCGGGTGGCGCATTATAGGGATCGCTGGTTTGGAATTGGCCCTGCGGAGACGGACGGGGAGCACGTTGGGCTAAGCCTGTGCACGGAGACAATAGCGCAACGAAGTGTTTCGTCTACTGCAAGGAACAAATCACAGCCAAGCAGTGAGGCCCGTACGGGCGTGGCATCGATGGAAAACAAGCGTCGAGCTCTCCTGTGTGCTCTAAAAGGCCTTCTCTCGCTTCTCCATTATTCCATCCCAACCACACAATCATCATCCGACCGCTTACGCAACTACACAGTCGCTACTCCAGCCTTCTCTTTCGAATCGTTCTTATTAGTATCATCGTTGCTTGACTCTTTTTCGTTCAGCAACCACTCACTCCATCTTCCAACAAACCAACACCAACAAAAAAACCACAAATCAATCACAATGCGCGCCGCCACCTTCGTCGTTGCCTTCGCCGCCAGCGCCTACGCTGCTGGTGTCGACAGCACTGAGATGTTCGACCAAGCTACTGCTCCTCAGGGAAACGTTGCTGCTGCTGCCGATAGCTCTGCTCCTGCTGAGGGTATGTTTCGATCTCCAGAATCTTCCATGTAGATCATCGCTAATCATGTCAACAGGCGAGACCCAGGCCACTTCTGCCGCCGCAGCTGGTGCTGCTGAGGCTTCTTCCGTCGCAACTGAGGGTGCTGCTGAGGCCACCTCTGTTGCTGCCACCGCTGAGGACGGTGCTGAGGTCGCTACCAGCGCTGCCGCCAGCGCCGCTGAGTCCGCCCCTGCTGGTGCTGAGGGTGCCGTTTCGTCCGCCGTCGAGTCCGCCCCGGCCGGTATGACCACCTCCGTTTCCGAGGCCGCCGCTGGTGCCGAGGAGACCGCCGCCACCGCCGCCGACGCTGCTGCTTCCGATGCGCCCGCTGCCCCCGAGGCGACTGACGCCGCCGCCGCTGCTCCTTTCCCCCAGGGCAACTCCACCACCCCCGTCAGCCCCTCCGGCACTGGCTCCTCAGGCAGCGCTAGCCCGTCTGGTGGCAGCTCCAACTCCGGCAGCTCTGGCAACTCCGGCAACAGTAACTCCGACGACGACGACGACGACGTCCAGGGCTCCGACAGCGCGGCCGGCGCTCTCAAGATCCAGGTCGGTGCTGTCGGTGCCGCCCTCCTCGGCCTGTTCGCTTTCCTCGCTTAAGCGAACAATCCCCATCGACAACCTCTCACTTCGAATCATCATCTCCTTTTTGATCCTCGGGTCTTGTCTAATCGACGGGCCGAAAAGAAAAACCCCCAACCGGACTGGACGCACTGGATGGCCACGGCCGATTAGGCTCGCGATGTAAACCTCTTTCCTTGTTTTGTGTAAAACGCGGTGTTGGATACCTCCTGGAAGCACGAACGGTGCTTTTCCTTGTCATCTGTTTCTTATTTCCTTTTCACATTTTTTCGGGGGCTTTGGCGATAATGAAAGAACGTGCCGATACCCCCATTCCGTTGCTGTCAAAGCATGAGATACAGATCCATATCTTTCTTCTTTTCTTCCTTTTGGCTGTTCCAGATAGAAACCACAGAAATTCGAACGCGGATTGCGTTTCATGTCTGCATTCTTGATCCCGTTTCTTGATCTCTGTCTCTGCTTTTGTCTTCGGTGCCATTTTGTGAACTCTCAACGGTGATGTTTAGTTTTAACATACTAAAGACAAGGTTAGGTGTGTAGAGGGAGTGGAGAGTGTGTGCTCTCGAGGGTAGGTCTCTCAATGGCCAGGGCGTGTTTTGGTAGACGGGAGGTGAGGATGGTTGCACAGTGATTACGGAATGAGTGTAATTTCGAAGGTGGGTTTTTTAATGATTATAGGTGAGTTTTGATGTACTAACGCAGAGGGTATGCGTATGGAAGGCTCGGAGATAGTTAGTTTAGGATGATTTAGCGGATTTTCTTATCGATTCGTGGACAGTGTTCACGATTCTCTCAACGGTAGGAGGTGATCTGGAGAGGCGGTGGGAGAGGGTATTTGCACCACGGTCACGGAGAGAGTGGTTTAAGGAGATGGGTATTTCAATAGGAGGAGGGCGTTTTTGAGAGGTAGGAGGGGAGGGTAGGTGTTTGGTGGTTACGGTGTGCAGACTTGCCTTTTTGTTGGTTCTGGCGGCATGCTACGCTCATGGAGCCAATGGGCCTTCTTGATGTTTGTCATTCATGACTTATGCCGTCTGCCTCATACAATAATGTGTTCAGTTGGCGCGGACTGCGGTGAGGGTGTGTGAAGTGTGGAAATTCCGGATTCGGGGAGCTGGGAGGGTGAGGACGGACAGCCCCAACCCTAACCCTTCTCCTTCCACTCCTTCGAGGAGGCCTGATTACCTGCAACTCACCACACAGATCTCCAGGCATGTTGGAATGATGAGGCCACTTCTCAAATCATGCAGAATTTGTTTCGCACTGTCGTGTTGATGAGACAAAGGGCACAAAAAAATCTCAACGTCTTGCTCAACCCGTTGAGTATGCAGCCTTGTCTTTGCTCACATTTATCCGATCATTGCACCGCAAGAATAGTAAATGGACTATTGTTTAAAGTATCAAATTACTGCTATTACCGACCACTACTGGAGACTATGTAGTCCCAGTGTCCTGTGTGGTGCCTCTCTACGCTTCTCAGACGACAACTTCACATGTACTAGTATCTGCGCGCTCAACATATCGATACTGAGACTGCGCCAGAGGGGAATTCGTATTGACGTGTGTATTCCTCCAACCAAGCTATATCATGGCTTTATCAGTCGTGGTCGCTCGACCTATATTTTTCGGCGACAATGCCACCGACTGACCTTGAAACTTTGCTGGCGGACCGAATTGTTTGAGTGTTGTTTACAGCGAAGGATCACCGACCAGTGGAAGTCTAACCTTCTACACCAACGCAGAATTGTGAAGGATGTTAGACTTTTTGGCAAGATGTGAAGGGACAACGTCTACACCCGGGACACTCGTACATTGAGCGTCCATGCGGAAAGGCCAGTCTGCACATATCCACTCGCCCGGCCACCCAAGATCGTTCAGCCTACACGAGTCCATGAGCGGTGTGGACAATACCTGATTCGAGATCAGAGACCTAACCATACTTGCATTACCCCACCGAGCTCCCCAGTCCGAGCTAGAGATGCATGTGCAACTACCTGACATGACAGTCCCATCGCTAGACATCTCAACGCCCTCGTTCCATTGAGGCAAGAGGACACGCGACACCTCACAATTTCTTTTGGGCAAGTGAGCACACGACACCTCTTCTGGCATTTCACGACAAGATTTTACCAAGCTTCCCAAGAGAACACCATTCGATCGCCCTAGTCCCGTGTATCTGGTGACGGCAGCCTTGTGTAGAAACTTGCATATACATCAGTTTTCTTTCCCACACTAATCCAAGAGCCTACAGGATCTCTATTCCACCTGACCAGACCCGTCGAGATGCAACCACGGCTTAAGCGAGCTCCAGTCTACGGGCCATGGCTATGCGTTGGCCGTACCAAATTATTCATCGATTGATGCTCAGCGCCGACTATCATGTTCCCCTCCACGCCTTCTCCGCCGCTTGCCGGGGCGTCATGAAAAGGACGGGCGCGCTTGCGGAGAGTTGGGCCCTGCGTCGGATTCGAGATCGACTAGTGCGGAATTTCTCGAGAAACGTGCTGGAATGCTGAACAATGGTTGGTTGAGAGCGAGCGTCTCAGACGACACATCTTGGCGTTTGCCATCGACTAGCAAGAAACGAAGCTCAGCAAAGAGGCAAAAAGCCCACCAGAACAAGGCTTGTCTCGCATATACGGCAATTGGCTTTGCTTGAACAAGGCGTAACTCCGTTTGGTTGAAGAATACCCGGAAGAATCGACAATGCTGCCAATGCTCTGCACATCCGCGGTGAAGACTGGCAATCCACCAAGCACAGGCGCAGAGGCTATCCCGGCTTCGAGATCGGTCTCGTCACAAGCGGCACGACTGCGGAAGCACGGTGGTCAAGAGGCTGCATCGAAAAAACGCATCGAGAGCAAGAACTACTCTTGACTCGCCAAAGCGGCTTCTCGCGCTCGTATGTAAAATAATGCAATATGTCCGCCAGCTTCTGGCCCTTCGCGTTACGGCAGTCGCTTCCACCGTCAACTCTGTGAGGCATCGCCGAAAGCCAATCCTCCCACTCCACACGTTGGCCATAGCACAGAAAACGGCCCGCCTCCCACCTTTCATCATTAGTTGAGGTTCACATTTTTCTGAAAGCACAGCAATCCCCCAAAGACCTGCCACCTCCAAGCGTCAGCAACCTCCTGTCATTTCTTGCAAACACGTCAGCATACATCAAGACGCAACAAGCATCAATTATCGAAAAGTCAAGTTTGCAAAGACAAAAGCCACTATCTGACGGCGCCGTTTCGTTCGTCCAGCAATTCGGCATCCTTGCGCAGAGCAAGTCGTCGTCGTGAGCCACTCAGAAGCCTCCGCTGCACACGTGCGACTGCCACACGCGGCCAACACGCGATTTTGGACCACACCTCTATCTCAACTCGCATCCTAGCCCATCTCATTCAAGCATAGATCAGTAGGGCTACATCACTTGGCTCCGAGCAAGCCGCCGCCGAGACGAACTACAAAGCTTGTCGAAGAGCTTCTTCAGAGCATTCTTAAACCCTCCATCACTCTTACTCGCAACGGCCACCATCTGCAGTAGCTCTTCACTCGAGTCTCAACTCGGACGAGCATCTCAGACACCATGGCCGACTCTTCCATGCGAGACTATGGCATTGCCGCCCCTCATGGACCCAACATGGGCGGCGACCACGTCGCCACTGCCGACATCCTCATCAATTCGATGAACAAGGACGAGTCAGAAGTCTTCAAATCATTACTGCTCCCTGACGACAGCTACGATGAGACCGGTACCTACTGGGCTGACATGCCCATTTGGCGCCGTATCAAATTCGTCAACAAAGTCGACTCTCAGGAAGCCAAGAAAGAACTCAAGTCAATTGGTCGGATGATCAAAAATGACCCCCTTAGCCCCATTGGCTACTACATGCGCAACATGGTCATTCCTGGTGCTGGTCTGCTGCTCGAAGGGTATGACCGTCGCCCCATCCTGTTCGAACGATCATCGTGCTAACATCACTTCCAGTTACGTCCTTTTCTCCATTGGCAACGTCAAGCCTCTTCTTGCTTCAGCTTTCCCCAATTGCTGGGACTCATACAGCGTTTGCAACGAGACTTGGGTACAATCGATTGAATACCTCGAGATTATTGGTATCATCGTCGGTCAAATTCTCGTTGGTGTCATTGGTGATTGGATGGGCCGTCGTTTTGGTTTGATCCAGGATGCCACTATCATGTTTATCGGTCTTCTCATGCTCACAGCTGCCTGGGGCGTTACTCTCAGTACGTTCGAACTTTCCCCACTTGGATGACTCGATTACTAACATTACGACAGACGGCTGGGTCATTTGCTACGTTTGGTCTCTGTTCTTCTACGGCATTGGTGTCGGTGGCGAGTACCCCATGACTGCCACATCTGGTATGGAGAACGCCGTCGGCTCAGGCAAGGTGTCAACCCGCGACGATCGTCTCCACCGTGGTCGCAAGGTCACTTCTGCATTCTTGATGCAGGGCTGGGGCCAGTTCTTCAACCAGGTTCTTCTGATTCTGTTGCTCCTGATCTTCCACTCTGGCAGCGGCAACCCGCCTTACTCCGCACTTTCAGTACAGTGGACCTACCGTGTCTCCTTCGCCATCCCCGCCGTCGGCACTCTTTGGCTCGTCTACTTCCGTACCTACAAGATGAAGTCCGCCTCTAAGCAGCTGGCCATCGCGAAGAAAAAGCAGCACGTGACCGGTTACGATGTGAAGTCTCTGAGCTTGACTTTCGGTTACTTCGGACCGCGTCTCATCGCAACTGCAGGTGCCTGGTTCGCCAACGACGTTTTCTTCTACGGTAACAAGCTCTTCCAAGCTCAGTTCATTTCTGCACTGAACCCCGGCAACCAATCCGTCATGACGAACTGGCTCTGGAACTTGGTCAACGTTGGTGTCGCCCTTTGCGGTTACTACCTTGCTTCTTTCATGATCGACAACAAGCTCTACGGACGCAAGTGGATGCAGATAATCGGTTTCCTCTGCGACTTCATCCTCTTCGTCATCCCTGCCTTCAACTACGAATACTACGCCAACGGACCTGGCCTCAGTTCTTTCATGGCCATGTACTTCCTGTCATCCTTCTTCAACCAATTCGGCCCCAACAGTGTCACCTTCATCGCCGCCGCCGAAGTCTTCCCTACCCCCATCCGCGCCACCGCTCACGGCTTTTCCGCCGCCGCGGGCAAACTCGGTGCCCTCCTCGCCGCAGTCCTGTACAACTACATCGACGTGCCCACGCGCTTCCTCGTCGTCCCCTGGTTCGGTCTCGCCGGCGCTCTGCTCACCTGGCTCTTCCTGCCGGACACCACCGGCCTGGACCTTAAAGAGCAAGAGCGCCGCTGGCAATACATCCGCGACGGCCGCGAGAACGAGTACCACGGCGTGGCGATCCACCCCAAGCACCTGTCGGTGTGGGAGCGCATTCGCGGCGTGGGCAAGCACTACGACGCCGCCAAGGACTACGAGCAGCGCATCGAGGAGATGCGCCGCGACTGGGAGGGCGCCATGGCGCGCCGCGCCGAGGAGAAGGCCGGCAAGGAGGACGTCGTCGACGAGGACGGCTGGAGCTCAGAGGTCAGCACTTTCTTCGAGCGCACAAAGGGCCGCAACGGAAACAGTGGCAGCGGCATCCTCAGCCCCGCCAAGGCCGCGCAGGCTAATGGAGCCGGCAAGGAGGCTCTCATGGAGGAGGACGAGAAGGCCGCCATCCGCGGTGAGTCGAGCTCGGATTCGGCTTAGATGGCTGGTGCGCTGAGCGAGTGATTTGTCGTCTTGTTTAATTGTATTACTGGGAACGAAACTGTTTGTTCGAAAAAAGTTCATCGTCGTGGTGTGGGCGGTTTTTCTGTTTTTTATTTTTTGGCTTTGTCGTTCGTCCTGCGTTCTGGCGAAGCGAGTTTCATCCGTTCATTATGATGATTTTGTGTAATTGGTTATTATTAAATAGACGGCCTGATCAACGCTGTGGGAATCTGTTGATGGGAAATTTCCAAACCGACAATTCTTCTACTCTGCCCCTCCAAGAGCATGTTAACGCCATCGAGGAGATGTAAACAAAATCTTGCGCGTTCGTTTAACGTGGCGAGACTAAGGCATGAGTAACCGTGCCAGATTGTTCAGGCGAGCAGGAGTGTGCATTTCTCATTCCTCGCTATTCGAGGTTTGTCTCGGGCTTATTACTAGCAAAGACTCTACGCCTTGATCGTCCATTGGTGCCGAAGACGGCGTGGAGCTGCTGGTACCTCCTTGCCTTTTTCTCTTACTTGACGGCAATGAAACCAACACCCCTTCTGGCCTTTTCGCACGCCTTCTTCAGCTTCTGCTCCTCGACATCCGTCCACTGAACGCTCAGCTGATCCCACTTCTTCACCTGATACTCCTGCTTGAATTTCGTCTTCAGCGCCTGCAACTCCGACAACTCACGCGGATCGCCGGAGCCAGAGTACACCACAAAGGCCGTGCACGGCGGCAGGGCCTCGTAGACGTCGCGGATGTGCTTGGCCGTCTGAGAGACGACGTTGCCGAGCGGCGTTTCCGTGCTCGAAGCCGTGGTCGACGTGCGCAGCGCGTCCGAGTCCACGCCCTTGCTGCGGTTCCACCAGCCCTGGCGGGCTTCGAGCTCGCGCATGCGCGCCCAGATGAAGTCGACGCCGTCTTTGGGCATGGTATCGCCGGTCTCGTCGCCGGCAAGGGCGCGCTTGATGCCTGCCACGACGTCGGCGTCGGTCTCGCAGCCGATGGCGAGTTTGGCCTGCGAGCCGAAGCCGCGCATCGGTTCGCCCCAGTCGACCACCGCGCCGGTGCGGGGCTCGTCGTCGCCTATCGGGTTGACCTTGTCGCGCTTGGGTCTGATGGAGCGGCTCAAGCGTTTGAAGATGCTTTCGCCGGAAGCCTCGGACGTTCCCCATAGCTTGCCTCTTTCGCATTTCTGCTTCACGAGGTCCAGACAGGCGCGTGCGTCCTCGACACTGTTATGGCCGGTGGAGCCGGAGCCTTTCTGAATCTCGCGTGAGAGATATTTGCTGCAGAGCCACTTGAGTGATGATTTGAGGGGTGGGCCGCGGGGGTGAGGGAAGAGTAGAGCTGTGTCAATGATGAAAGGGTGCGTGACGTGCAGAGCGTTCAAGTCTGAATTGAGACTGTGACCTATGAGGATGGACTGAGGGGTGAGGATGGAGAGCAGCTTCTCCTGGATGTCTTTAAGAGAGGTCGTTACGCCTTCAAGCATTTCCGGTGTGATTCCGGAGTATTGTGTCAGGAAGTTAGTGATGGGCTTCTCAGGCTGGACAAACTCGTCCATGACAGTATTGCCATCCCAGTCGATGATGCTGATGCGGGTCAGAGAGTATTCTTGCGGCGTGACGCCTTCTGGTGAAGTGATGCACATCTCGCAATCCATGGCTAGGACTTTGCGTCCTCGGGTGAGAGAGCCTTGATCGATCTGATCTTCTGGTGCGTCGCCGTCGGAGAGCTTGTTGATGTCTTTGGTGTCAACCCAACCGTGTTCGGTGGTCTTTTTGTCGTTCTGCCTCCTCTCTGCTGCAGCATTACCGAGATCACGGTCTTCTGCGAAATGAGCTGGGTGCATCACGTATCCCTCGTCCATCAATTCTGCAGTGGTGGCTAAGAGCTCTGTCACCGGGGTCCTTTTGTTCTTCCAATTGCGGCCCTCTGCAGGTGGTTGTGGGCCTTTTTTATTCCAAGCATCTTTCGACTTTGGGATAGGCGCAGTGAGCATAGAAGCGAGTGGAGAATGCATTCGAGCATTCCTGTCGTCTCCAGGAGTCTTGACAGGCCAGAGGTGGTCGAAGACCTCGACAAAGGGCGAGAGTGGCTCGGGCAATCGGTCTTCGACGAGCTTTGTGGGATAGTAGTCGTCAGGGTGTATGTTCAGCTTGCGACGTTTTGCAGACTGATCGGGTTGCTGCGGAGCTTTTGCTATCTCCTCTGTTGCCGCTTTGACTACCTGCTGAGCGCCAGTCTCTGATGTAGGAGCTGCGCCGAATAGCTGAGCTCCAAGTAAAACGCCATCTGACTCTTTGCGGTCAGCAGTTTCTTCTTCGTCTTTCTTCTCGTCCTTGAAGTCCTCCTGCGGCGCATCCTCAGCCTCCAAAGGTATCGCACCGTCAAACATGCCTGCCTCAAGACCAGGCACCATCAACGCAACAACCTTGCGCACATTCGAATGGTGCCTAATAGAACACCACTGTGGAGACGTGCCATCTGCCAGCAGATAGAGTACCAGATTCTGCAAGTCGTGGATCTTCACATAGCTCTGCAGCCTGGCGTGCGCCGAGTGTCCGATGGAGGGATAATTGCCCTTCTCTTTGGTAGGGGCCTTTTTGCGCTTCTTCGATCGCTTCGATCCTGCCACTTCCCAGTTGTCGCCGTGTTCCACTTCATTTTGCTCGTCGTTAGGCCCGTCTACAGCTTTTTCGTCCGCCGCCGGTGAGTCGCCGTTGATGCGCGCGAGGGTCTGACCGACGCTGGCATGGCTGAGAGTCTCGTAATCGTCCTGCGATCTCTTTCGTTTCGACATGGATGTTGTGCGACGGCAAAGAGTAGCGATCTCTTTGTGCAGTGCTCGTGGCGATTTGTAGATTTGGTCTTGAAGCTAATCTAGGCAAGGCAACATTCTGCGCGACAGCTGCTGCCAATCGGCTTGCGCCCCGAGTCCGACGTCACATCATTGACTGGAGAACGCGATATGCATTCCATCTTCACTTCATGGGACAAACAAGCAAAGAAAATCATTTGCATATTGGATTTCAACAACTTACGCCTTAAGGTGCGTTCGTTTGATGTAAAAGCAGCATGAAACACCCGCAAACAACCCTGATACACATAAAACTCAGGATTGTCCAAAAACCGGACCACGGCGAATCGCCTAGTCGACCTGCGCCACTGAAAGAACAATGGCTTTCGTCTGCAGCGTGAAGCTCGAGAGGACGTCTCAAATCAAGATAATCTTCAGCCAGGGTCTTCAAGACTCGCTGTCAATGCCACCCAAAGCAAGCGTACGAGATGACCTCGGTCAAGTCTGTACGCGTAGCATATTTCCTAACACCTTCTCACTCCTCTTTCACCAGCGACACTGGTGCGACATACCTCTTACCACCGCCTAGCACATAATACGTGCCAGCCAGGGAACAGGTCCCAGAGAAAATGATGATGGCCCAGTTGAAATCCACAGCCCAGACTGGGTCACCGACGCTGGGTGCCAAGGGGAAGAACGAGAATACGAAACCCACCAGCAGGAATGCCAGAGAGATGTCGTTGATGGAGCCGCCCCATTTACCCAGCGAAAAGCGACTTGGCAGAAGAGGTTCGCCGCGGAGTCGCTTGAGTCGCACACTGCCGATTGATACGATATAGGAGAATATCAGGGCCGCATTGGAGACGGAAAGGATGGCGTTGAGTGCGGTGTTGGATCCGAAGTTGATGGCAGACAAGACGAGAGCCACGCCGAGGCAGACGAGCAGCTATCAATTTTTGTTAGCCATAGCACGGTAAGTTCGCGTTAGATGGAAGTACTTACGGCGTTGACAGGGATTTCCCATGCCGGGCGAACATAACAGATCCATGAAGAGCATGGGAAGCCGCGATCACGACTGAAAGCCCAAACCTGTCTGGAGGCGCTTGCAACTGTGGTGACAGTCGAGAAGAACAGCAGCAACACGAGCAAACCGCCTAGGACGCAAGTCGCAGCGTATGAGCCCGTAGCGTTATACACCACTTGGATGATCGGGAAGTCACTCGACTCCTCGCCAATGATCGCTTCCAGGTCTGTCATGCAGAAACTGTGACAAGTCAGCAAGGTGCATCTGAAGCATACAAGCGCCTCCAGCACGGCAGGCTAGTCCCAAACTTACCAGAACGTGATAATCATGGTGATGCCCATGATCCCATTTGCAAAGGTCGCCCACCTAATGCTTATTAGCAAGTGCCCGAAACAGCATCCGGATAGTTTAGCATACAGCATTGCCTTGGGTAGCTTGATTGATGCATCTTTCAACTCTTCCGACATGTGCGCACCGGCATCTGGACCAATAAAGCACCAGATCGGCGACGACAAGCCGATGAGGCAAGAAAGTCCAGTACTAGGCCATCCGCCACCATTGCTAGACGATGTTAGCGATTTGCTCGCAAACGGCAGTGACCTTGATACTTACTGAAATTCGGTGAAGACATCATGTGCCGGCGCATGATCAGCCATGATCCACAATGTGAGGAGAAAGGCAAAGAAGCCGAAAACATGCAAGAACAGAACGATGCCCTCGGCCAGCGGCAGGTGTTGCGCGAAGAAGATGTTGAAACCAACGGTCAACACGATGAAAAGGAAGACCGTTAGCGTTGCCTGCCAGAGCAGATCATAGCCAGCGTCTGGATATGTGAGCCTGACCATCTCTTGCACAAGACCTGCGAGCTGGAGACCGCATGCTGGTATCCCAGAAATCCAGCCAAGACAGCAGAGCCAACCGACGATGTAGGAGAGCGGCTTTTGCAAGGACTGAGGAGCAAATTCGCTGATGAAATGATATTGGCCTGCCTTGTCAGTTGTTGACCTCCACAGTAAGTAGGAAACAGATCACTTGCCTCCGGCAGTGGGAGCCATTGACGCGAGTTCTCCCCTGCGATATGTCAGTGTGCTGACTTGGATTACGAGATACCACGGATACCTACATTGAGGCAATCATGCACATCATGAAGAGCCAGACTGCGATGGTGCAGTAGATGATCCCCGCTGTCCCGCCATTGAAGAGACCGAAGAAACTCGCCAGCAGTGCGTTCTCCCACGTCGATTGCAAGATCGAAACGAAGCCGACGATGCCGATGAACTTGAAATTGCGCTGCGAGCAGTCAGCAGTGATCAAATGTGTCTGGCAGCGACGATCACATACGCGAAGCTCCTGGGTCTTGCCCATCCGCGACATTTCGCGCTCATCCTCATAGGTGCCGCCTTTCATTTGAACGGCCGTCTTCTCCTCCTGCATCTCCTCAATTGATGTGTGGTCTTCCGGTTTGATTTCTGCGTTTGTTGACATGTCTGTTGTGCGATGGTAGTGAGGTCGGCGATACGTCCGGTAAGTTCGTGTCGTGGGTTCACAGGCGGCAAAACATAAAGCGCTGACAGGTCGCGATGGATGTTGTTATACCGCGATGTAAGGAGCGAGCCGCTGACTCCACTGCATCGATAGGCGCCGTCGCACGAACGTGTTCGACAAGGAATGTCCCAGTGAATGTCTGCTTGCAGGTGGCTGCCACGCCAATGCCGAGAACGTCGCTTAAATGATGTTACGAGTTTTGATGGAGTACAGGAACGATCGAGACACGGTATAGGAGGTGCGGTAATACCGACGCTCAGGAGGCTTCTTTGGGCTGAAGTGGTTATGCGCGTGGCAGCATTCCAGGTTAATGCAGTGGTCACTGGCTTTATGGCGCTGGATCTTGCGCTTTACTATGACACACGGGGCTCCGATGCTGCTTCACTGGCTCTGCATGCTTGTCTTGGTTGACCTGTCAAGTTGTGCCTACCCGCTCAGCGACCTCCCGATCGTTTCCGCACTTGTTGACATCCAGCAAACAGCGCAAACACTCAACCATAAGAGCATTTTTCCGGACACCTGCAGCCTGTCATTGACTATTTCCCGACCGAGGCGACATAACAAAAATCGTTGTTGTGCCACCCCTTGCGCGAAGCCACCCCCGGCTCCCGGACACTGCACGACATCTACCATTACACAACCTCACCAGCCCGTAAAGCTGCATTTCCAGGAGTTACACCGTGAGAAAGACCCTACCATTCAGCTCCACGGCACCGAGTATCACCGCCAGACACTGTTCCACGGCCCTACAAATTGCCTGATTGAAACCCGCAATCGGCTGTCGCCTCGGCGCATATGCTGAGAAACATTGCCAACAGTTGCGAGCGTCACACACATCGCCGAACGTTTTGAGCAAGAGACTGGCCACCGACCACTGCATATAGATCCCTGCCTTGCTGCCCAGACTGTGCATCTCCGCTTGCTATCGTCAAGGACGTGGCGTCAGCAAGCATACGGTGCCACTCAGCCGGAGTGAGAAGTAAGGTACGCAAGACCTCCCCACAATCCCTCCCTCAATGCGAGCGACGGGTGATTCTTCAAACTCGATCCAACGATCCGGGATAGTCTGTGACTCTGTCGAACCGCTGACCCTTGGCTGTTCGGTGTCCTTTGCACCACCCACACCACGGCTACTCCGTTTACTCGTTTAGCTACTAACAATGAGGTGCATGAACAGACGTTCTGTGCGGGAGCTCTCTGTCTCTGGCGAGAGAGTGAAATTCATTCTTAAAAATCCTAGGTCGCGCGCGCAAAGGCAAACAATCAACTGACACCGGCTGACGATCCGACCGACATTCACTTCACTTTGTCGTGAGTTTAGAGTTCCCGGACCGCCTCCGCCTCAGCAAGCCCATCCTTTTCGTCCAGTAGATCTACAAGCTCTTAGGCGGTACATCTGGGCAGGGCGCCGAAGAAGCCTGCCTTCCCTGGACGGTCTCGAGCCGCGGTTCGTTGCCACACGCCGCATATCCAAGCGGACTGCACTGCATACAACCATGTCGGATACGGCCAGCCAGCATATCGGCCACATCGACACACTCAACCTTACCGTCAGCCTTTATCTTTGCTATACGTTATGCATTGCTTTGGTCAGGTTGTGGATTCGCCGGGGTGCTTTTGGAGCCGATGACCTGGTCGTGTTCTTCGCCACGCTAGTCACTCTCGGTCATACTGGCACAAGCTATGCGGCGATGGCTTATAGATTAGGCAAGCCGTTAGCTATCATTCGGCGTGATGAGAGTATAGCAGAGCTCAACGCTGTATGTGTATCTACAATGATGGCTTGGAAAAGTTCACTGACAACAATGCCTAGGCAGCAATCGGCGGCATCGTCACTTTCATCATCGCTCTTTATATATCTAAGCTCGGCGTCCTTGCTTTTCTTTGCCGAATAACGAAAAACAGAACTCAGGTTCTCGGCTACTATGCTTGCTGTGGTCTCGTGGCAGTCTTTGGCCTCATGTCTATCCTGATAGTTCTCGTGGCCTGCCCCTCAGAGACCGGCTACTACTGGGCTTTCTATGCCAATCGCGCGGAATGTCCATCCCAAGTGAGTAAAAGAAACCTTTTCAAACCCCAAGAATCCATATTCTGACTTCTATTCACAGTCCGTCCGCTGGCAAGTCGTCACAGCCCTCGACATCATCACCGAGCTAGGCCTCATGGTCCTTCCCATTCAACTCGTTTGGGCCCTTCAGATGCCCTGGACTAAGAAATCCATCCTCATCGTCGCCTTCTACCTCCGCCTCCCAGTCATCGGTCTCTCGCTCGGCCGCAACGCCTACACCCTACGTCTGCGCCACCCAGACTCCGACCCAGGCCTCGACTCCGCCCTCGTCACCATCTGGCTCGAAGTTCAGCTCGCCTACGCCCTCGCGTCATCCACCCTGTCGGCGCTGAAAGCTTTCACTGAGTCTTTCAACTCCGGGTTCGGCCTGGGCTTCACCCGCGGCAAGAGCGAGAGCGGAAGCTACGCTCTGTCCGGTCTCAGCAGCTCGGGTGCTCGAACCACCGCAAGCAATGGAGCCAGCGGCTCGCGCAACAGCCAAAGCCACTCTAGCAACAGACCCGACCAGCAGCAGCAGCAGCAGCAGCAGCAGCACAAACCCTCCCTCACCACCACAACTGCCAACAACGACGCCACCACCTCATCTTTCCTCAAAACAATCAAATACGAAGACACCCTCTCCACCCCCACACAGACGCTAACGCAAACGCAGCGACAACCCCTCCGTCTCCGCCCCGACCTCACCTCCCACAGCAGCACAACCACAGCCACAGCTTCCGCTTCCGACGCCGCGGCAGGGACGCCTTGGCACCTCTCGTGCGGCGGCGGCGGGAGCGCGACGAGCAGCGAGGTTGAGAGTGAGGACGAGGAAGTGCCACATCGCGGCGCCGGCGCTGGTGGGGGAGAGGCGAGGGAGGGTCTGGTGATTATGCGAGAGACGGGGATTGAGGTTAGGAGGGAACGGGTGGTTGGGTGAAGGTTAGGGGTCCTCGATCTGCGTGTTTGTTTGTTTGGTGGGGTTGGAAGAAGGGAGGAGGCATTTGTGGGAGTTGGGGTTTGTGGGTTCGTGCAAGAAGAAGACAAAGCCCATTAGACGAATCCCTTTTTCTTGTCGGGTTAGTGCTTCTCTCGCTTATCTGCGCGGACAGCGATGCCCATTGACACGTGCCTCACTTGACTTCACTTTACTTCCACCTTCACCTCACCACGGCTCACTTCCAGCTCTCTCAACGTCTAGTCTTGAAAAGTGTATTGTCGATCCGACCAACCGGCCACGTTTTCACACGAGCACTGAACCCAATGGTCACTTGAACCTGAACCTGAACTTGAACTTGATTCTCATTTCTCATCCTCAATGCCTTGACTACCTAGTACCCATACCTCACCTCACCACCTCTCCCCAAACCTCATTGGAAGAAAGCTCACAATCCCTCTGAAGAGTCCATTCTTGCATTTTACCCCGTGTCAATTTTGACCCAGTCCCGTTGCCAGTGAAAAGGTCATATCGCCCAAAACAGCTGCCTGAGAAACTTGGAATGTAGACAAACGAAAGGAAAGAACCAAAACGCCCTGGGGATGCCTGAATGCAAAACCCTCTTGCGAAGAAAAAGCGCTCGAGGAGGAAACGTCAAAAATAGAACGTACGTAAGCAGGAGACATGATCCGAACCGACGGTTCGACGTTTCTTCATCGTCCTCGTGAGGCGGGAAAACACAAGCCCCGAGAATGGGCGCCATCAACCTTTTCGTTGGCTCAGATTCGGAAGTTTCATCATAAACGGTATTTGCTCATATCTCCCCTTTCACATTTCCTTTCACTCATCCCTCTCCATCAACCCCAAACACCTTACCTCCAACCCGACCACCCTCTCGAACTCCTCCCGCTCCAACCCCGCGCCCCTCGCCAATCGCCAGAGACTCTTGATCTCGGTGCTGATGTGCTGCTTGACCGCGTTCTCGACGTGCGCGTTGTTGCGCTCGCTCATCTCCGCCGCGCGGGACTCCAACCTCTCGATGGAGCTGTGCGAGGATGTGGGCGAGATGGGCCGCGGGGCGGTGATGTCTAGCTCGCGCTCGCGGGTCGTCGAGGGCAGGTCGGTGCTGGTGCCGATTGCGCTGTCGTGCGCGCGGCCGTAGGGGTGGAGCGCTTTTTCCCAGGGGGCGCGGGTGTCTTCTTCTTCTTGGGGTTCTTGGGGTTGTGGGGGTTGCAGGGTTGAGGCGGCGCGCTGCGTCGTGCCGTTCAATGTGCTCTCGCCGAGTTCGGGGTGGTCTTCGTCTGGGTCGTGGGCGTCGAGCGCGGGTTGCACTTCGGCGCCGTAGCGCGCGAAGTATTCCAGTTCTGAGCGGGAGCGGTCGCGCGTGGAGGAGAGTGCTTCGGGTGCTTTTGCGTTGGCGGGTGGTTTGGGGGAGGGTTTTTGTGAGGGTCCTGGTGTTTGGTCGTAGGCTGCCCAGTAGTCGTCGTCGTCTGAGTTGTCTCCTTGCTCGTCTTCTTGCGTGGGTTGATTTGTGGGCGCGGCGTTGCTGCTGCTAGGTACTGAGATGGAGTGTGTGTTTGCGGCGTCGTTTGCGTCCGCGATTGAGTTGTACCATGTTGTGCCGTCCTCGACATCTTCCAGCGCTCTCAACTCGGTGAGTTTCCACCCAGGACCCGTGCCGCCATGTTCGTCATTTTCAACCCAGACGTAGATGGGCGCAAGGCCGAATTGTGCGGCGTCGAGTCTTGACTGAAGGGTCTCGTCGTCCAGCCTTCTGTACTTGATCGCTTCAACGTCTTCAAATTCAATCTCGCCAGAGACCGGGTGGGGTTCGAGTTCGAGTTGCTCGACGACAGGACGAAGCTTCGCGGCGCGTTGAGAGTCCCAGTTGAGGATGCCGATCCAGCCATCTTCGGAGGCGTTGCCAGCGACGAGGAAATTGGCTCTTTGGCGGAGGACTGGAGCGAGGAGAGGGAGGAGGGCGGGTGGCGGACGTGGAGAAACGAAGGTGGTGGGTAGGCAAGCGAGGAGGGGCGGGAGGAGATCGCGCTGCTCTGGGGTTGGAGGGAGGTGCATGTTGAGAATGTGTGTAGATGTGAAAGAAGAGACGTGTCTGATCGCAAGAGTAGTGGCGGTTCTGGTAGGACACAGGAGGAGTGGAGGATGCTGGTGGTGGATATGCAGGTATGGATGTCGCAGCAAACAAGTCGAGAAGTTATTTTGTGGGGTATGCGGAGGGATGGTTGAATAGGCGGGAGTGACTTGATGCTGTTGTTATGATGGCAGTAATGGCAGTGATAGATGGTGGAGAGGAGAACCAGGAGAAGCACAGAGAGAGAGAGAGAAAGAGAGAGAGAGAGAGAGAGAGAGAGAGAGAGAGAGAGAAAGAGAGAGAGA
>MSJI02000330.1:11929-42450 GCA_001931905.2 Cladosporium sp. IMV 00045 | reverse complement strand
ATGGCGATCTGGCGCTTGATGATCTCCTCGCGGGTGCAGTTGCTCATGTGGCCGGAGATGTTGCTGATCATGCGCTCGCGGGCGCCCTCGTCGAAGACGCGCTCCCACAGTGCGCGCGGGGCGTTGAAGTCCTCGGGGCGGATTTCGGACAGGAAGCTGACGGCGTTGCCGACGAAGGAGCCGTGCACCTTGTCGAGGTTGACGCTGCGGTTGCGGAAGCTGATGGGCTCGATGGAGCTGAGGTAAGCGGGGCGGCTGCCCTGGTTGTAGAAGGCCATGTTGCCGTCGCGCTGGAAGTTGCCACCGCGGTAAGGGGTGCGGCTGGCGTTGGTGGGGAGTTGCTGGTAGTTGGCGCCGATGCGGTGACGGTGGGTGTCGGGGTAGGAGAAGAGGCGGGACTGGAAGACGGGGTCGGCAGAGGGCTCGATGCCAGGAGGCATGTGGGAGGGGTTGAAAGCGATCTGCTCGATCTCGGCGAAGTAGTTCTTGACGTTTTCATTGAGGAAGAACTCTCCAACCTTGCGCAGAGGGAACTGCTTCTGCGGCCAGACGTGGGTCAGGTCGAAGACGTTGATCTTCTGCTTCTCCCAGAGCTCCTCGGCCTCCTGAGGGGTCATGGTCTGGAAGCAGACGTCCCAGCCGGGGTAGTCACCAGCCTCAATCGCATCGAACAGATCCTTCTGGGAGTAGTCCGGGCTGTAGTTGGCAGAGTCCTCCTGTGTGACAAACGAGTTGCCCTGCTTGCTCTTCATGTGCATCTGTGCGTAGACCCAGTCGCCGTTCTTGTTGACGAGCTTGAGAGTGTGGCCGGAGTAACCGTTCATCTTGCGCCAGCTGTCGGGGATACCGCGGTCACCCATAAGGATCATGACCTGGTGGATGGACTCGGGGTTCTGAGACAGGTAGTCCCAGAAGTAGGTAGAGTCGTCGCCGTGCGTAAGATTGGTCTGGGGGTTGCGCTTCTGGGTGTGAATGAAGTGAGGGAACTTGGCCGGGTCGCGCAGGAAGAAAACGGGAGTGTTGTTGGCAACCATGTCCCAGTTGCCCTCCTCAGTCCTGAACTTGACGGAGAAACCACGCGGGTCGCGAGCAAGATCGGGGCTGCCGCTCTCACCACCAACGGTCGAGAAACGGACGGAGATGGGGCACTCCTTGCCCTTCTGGAAGATGTCCGCGAGGCACAGGTCGTCCAGAGGCTCGGTAGTCCTATAGAAACCGTGGGCACCACCGCCCTTGGCGTGGACTACACGCTCGGGAATACGCTCGCGGTCGAAGTGGGAGAGCAAATCGATCAGGTGGAAGTCCTGGAGGAGCAGAGGACCGTTCTCGCCGACACGCTGAGACTCGTAGGGGTGAGGCATGGGAACGCCATTACTGGTGGTGTAGAGAGTGTCCTGGGCGGGAGCATTGCGGTCGTCAATATAGTCGCGGTGGATGTCGCCATTGCGGCGGCCATCGGCGGCGTGCTGAGTTGGGGGTGCCATTGTTGGGATGTGTTGTGAGAGGTATGAAGGAGATTGATCGAGAAGACGAAGAAACAGCGATGGCCCAAAGGAGGAAAGATGGGAATATAAAATACAGATGTTTACGCCACCGCGATGAGAGAAAGCTTATTTCATCATTGGAACTTCAATGACGCTGACTGAGCCGTGCTCGCCGGGCTTCTAATTGGAGCAGCACAGCCAATCGCTGGTCTAGTGAAGTCATAACGATTCAACTCCATCTGCGAGATCTTCGTACGGCAGTTTCTCACCGAGCTCTCTGTGAGGCGAGTGAGACAAATCCCTGGAAACACTGTTCCCGCCTAATGCCGACACATGGCTAGTTATGTGATTGCATCGTTCCCTTGGTGCACTATGATTACACTGCCGCGGAAAGCAGCGAGAGCAGCGCGAGAAAGACGCTCTTCGATGCTCGGTGAGTTATCCCCTTTTGGGCAAGGTCAGCGAGCTCTGGAGGCTGGTCGGCGATGATGTCGTCCATCTTAGTCTGTATCCGCAACGTAACCGCACCGGCATCTGAGCGAACCTCGTTGTGCACTCGCGTGTGGGCACACGCACTCCGACATGGAAAAGCCTGTGGCCAGAAGCATTCGATACAGATAAGGGCTGCCGCGGCATTCCTTCCGACTTGACAGCGATTCTCTGCTTCCGACATTCGTGATATGGATATTCCTCTCTACCACGTGTTTGACAATCTAGATCACATCAAATTTCTGGCACAAAGGACACTTGCACACACGGAAGCGACTCACTGATGGTCGAACATGGCCTAAGAAACAAAACGCGCCTCTTCACTGAAACAAGCAAGTTGGCCACAGCAGTGAAATAAAAGTTACCAAAGATATTTCCATTTCCTCTCTCCCCTAAACTGGATATCGTAACCTCCCAAAAAAGCAGCAGCAGCAGTAGCAGCGGCAGCAGTTGTGTATCGTCACGCACTGCCCGAGTTTAAACCACCAGCGCAAATTGAATAAACAAGCAAGAAGAAAAGCCGACCTGGGCACAGACAGAAAAACAAGAAAAGAGAAAATAAAAGGGTAGTCATACCAAGTCAACAGCTGAAAACCTTCAGTCATGACAAGAAAGAGGAGAAGAAGAAAAAGTACAGGTGAGCAGACAGACACGCCTCGCCTGGGGTTTGCGCGTGTGTGTGGGGACGTAAGGAGAATAAGTTGAAAAGTTGGGCATTCGTACAAGAGTTAGAGGAAAAAAGGAAGAGAAACGCCTTCTGTAGTGTTCATTCTTCCTCTGAACAGGAAAGAAGAAAGAGATGCAATCATCTCGCCGGATTTTTGACTGTTTTGTGCGATCCTTATATGAGGACGACCTGGGAGATCATGTTAGTAAGTGTCAGAGAAAGAGTTGAAAAGGTGGAGGACACGAACATAATTGCTGGGAATGATTCCCTTCTCTCCATTCTCTTTCTTGGCCTGCCACCATCTTCCACTGACGTCCGAGACTTCGAGGATCTCGTGCTTGGAGAACGAAACCTCGTTGCTATCGTCAGGGTTCGCTTCGTAGCTGTAGATCGCCTTCGCTCGGTAAGGGTAGTCGAACTCTGTTTGTTGTTGGCTCTCGGCGACGCCGGTGCCGGGGGCGGATGGACCGGGAGTGGAGGCTGGTTGAGGGAATGCTGATGCAGACGCTCTTTGTTGTTGACCTGCTGCGCCGCCTGCGAAGCCGGTCACCGGTGATGATGTCTCGAAGCCCGCGAGATTCGAGTTGTACATTTGCGGCTGGTGGCTGCTGGAGCGGATCGTGTCTGGTCGGTGGGGGTGCTGGCTCATGTAGCGGCTGTTTCGCGAGGGAGCGCCTTCTTTGTGCAGGGCGAAAGAGTCGAGCGTGCGGCGGTGCGAGGCTGTGGGTTGCGAGCCGTAGTAGAATATCCATACGATCTGGGGACTTGTCAGTTGTGCGCAATTTGTTAAGTATCATTGGAACGCATACCGAGACCATAGACAGCAGGATGAACCCCGCTGCTGCCGCCTCCTTCGCGGCATCAGAGTAGTAAATTAGTGAGTTGACTGATGATGTAGTGAAGACCAAGCCAGCCGAAAGAAGACCGGTCAGAGCAACGTGATATGTGTGGACTGAGTCCATTGCGACAGTAACGAAGACCGCGACAATGCACATCAGCATGAAAGCCAGGGTCCACCAAGAATAATTGGGGTAATCTCCCTGCACGTCGGCGATGATGGAGCTCACAAACGCGATAAGCCAGCCAGACTAGAACGTCGATTGTTAGTTGATCTGTTTGCGACAGGCAGAGACAGCAGGTTTCGCAGGGTGTCTTACAATTCCGATTCCCAGCGTGGCCAGCGGGAAGGGATCGCCAAAGATGTTTCCCATGCTGAACTTCTTGCGCCCGCCATATCTGCTATCGTAGTGATCCATCTTCTCCTGGTAGTATGAAGGGCTCAGGCTTGCGTTAGTGGGCATCAAGCGGTCGTGAGGGTGTTGGCGGGTATCTGGGTTGCTGGTCGGTCGTGTCGTGAGGGTATTACAAGAGGGTAGTTGATTGTTTTGGCGGAGGGAGCGTGGTGATATGAGTCTGGTGAATGAGGGTACGCGTCAAGCGAGTGTGATTGTGGTGAAGAAGGCGAATTGGCCGAATCAGGTGTCCAGCCTGTGGATAGTGGGTGGTGTTGGTAGAAGATAGAGAAATGTTCCGGGATCGGTGAATGAGAGTGCTGCTGCTGCGCAAGAGAAAGAATGGATGTCCGTCGCGAGAGGCGTGCACGAGGAGTCGAGTCAGCGCCTGGCCGAGATGGTGATGGTTGTTGGAGAGAGCGGCAGCAGAGAGTGTTGAGGAAAGAGAGTGGTAGAGGAGTGCGCGCGAAGAGGGCGGTGGGTGGGTGTAGGGGGGGTCTACGGGCGACGGTCGCAAGACGCGCTGTGTCGCGAGACGGTGTGTGGCTGGCGAAGAAGGGGAGGCGTGGTATATGCTGGAGAGGATATAGATGGGGCGCCGTTTCTGCTTGTCTTGCGCTCTTGTCTCGTCTGAACCCACCGAGGACAGCGGCGAAGTGAGGTGGTTGTAAGCGCTGAAGGGCAGGAGAGGGAAGCGTGTGTTCAGCCCGGCGAGAGAGAGAGAGCATGGAGAGCCAGAGCCTAGACCGAAACCGACAAGACGGCAGCGTCCGCTTTTGTTTCACCAATGCGCCTGCAGTATGCCTCTGCAATCTCCCTCCTCAACATGCTCACCAACATTGATGGGTTCTCGACTCTCTTCCGTTACGTGGATTAATCAATTCATCATTCGATCTTTTTACATCCATGTCCAGTGTCAATCAGATCAGATCAGCATACGCCGCTCGTTCACTACGGCAAGGGCCAAACGGTCCAAGGCTGGTTCTCAACGGCCTCTCCCCTCGCGCCATCTGGGGAAGCGCCGTGTCTGCCCAGTTCGCCCCGTCTAAGGTTCACGCTACCGCCCATCCTCCTCCCCTTTTCTCTCTCTCTCATCCACCCATCCTCGCCGTCCGCCGCCAGCCTGCCACACGCCCTTTTCCGCCATATTAAATCTCTGTTAAGGCTCTGGGATCGTCCGATCTTGCTGTCATCACCACCCGAAGCGATCAGCTGCCCGTACCTGCGTGCCTGAGTACTGGCCCTCTGACTGTGCCCCCTGGATGACCAAATGCATGGCGCCATCTACAGAGAGATCCGTCTTCCTGCCGCGCTCCTCTACGCGGAATCCACCGGCTCGATCGGCTACTGCGCGCTACGGAATCAAGCAATACGCGTTCCTGGCGACGCGTGAACTTTCCCTTTGACTAAGTATACGACGTGGTACCTTTCCTTTTCGTCTCTTTCCTTTGTCCAGGCTCGACCGTGACCGTCAATTTGCAGTCAATCATCGCAGAGTAGCATACCTCACGCGAATCCAATTTCCCAGCCTGCGAGGACTTGGATGTTTCGCCAGTTCTGGTCTATGTTGCCACTAGCGAACTGTAGTCACTGCTATGTGGCAGCAAAGATCATTGCACGTCCAACGACAGTTTTACTTCTTTGTCCTGCAGCAGCCCGTCTTCTTCAATGCTCGGTCCTTCTATGATCTTGTCTTGACCGCCAGTATATAGCGTCAGCTCTGCGTCGATAATCTCTCTCCCAGCAAACACACACCGCGGCTACGCAATGTCTCAGACTTAAGCAATAAGCCGAAGCATGTCACCACAGCAGTGCGGCAGCACCTCACAGCTCACCTCAACAACCCTCACGATGATGACAAATGCACCTTTCTCTGCGTCTTTGCATCATTACTGTTTGGGTTCACACCTTCTTCACATTCAGACACCTATCCCGCAGGACATTACGCAAACCGGTGAAAAGAAGTATGGCAAAGCTCAACAACACATCAAGTCTCACCTGCACGCTCGTCACATCTTCAATAGCTCATCGACACGGACGATGTGCATCCCGCAAGATGATTACGCAAAACGGTGAAAGAAAGATAGCGAAGCTCAACAACACATCAGGTCTCATCTGCACAGTTGTCACATCTCCAATCGCGGAATAATCGGGATCTTCAGTCCTGCGTCCGAGCGGACGACTATATCGCTGCTGCTGCTGCTGCTGCTGCTGCAAGGTAGTGCCGACTGGATAATCGGTCGTGACAAAGGAACCATATCTTCATCCTGCCAATGCAATCACCGCCCAGTAGAGGATGACTGCTAACAAGTAGAATCACAACGATCCGAAAAGGGTAGGGGAAGTCCATGTATAAGTCATCTTTGAAAAATTGTGTAAATTCGTCTCAGTATATATACGTAGCGGCAGCGAGATTCCATCATAAAAGAGCCGCATTTTTGTTCGAGCCGTGAATAGCGTATCCATACGCCGCCTCATCAAATAGAGGCGGCTGAGCCATGCATAATAAGAAAAATAACTCCGATGCCCAATGCAACATGCACAATGCATGTATCCATCTATTCCAGACACGATGATGTTGGCATCATCTAAAAAAGCAGAAAGTCCATAACAAAAACCAAACTTCGTGACAAGAGCAGCATCCCTACTCCTTAACCTTGTACTCGACCTCGTCATCGTCGTTCTCGAGCTTCTCGCGGAGGTGGGCGGAGACAAGACCGCCTTCGGCGGGCTTGCGCTTGGACTCGCGCACGATGGACATGACGGAGGGGGACTCGGCGAAGAGCATCTCGAGCTCCTCCAGCGAGCGGCCCATGGTCTCCGGGTACAGGAAGTAGACGAGCGGGACGATTGTGGCGCTGATGACGGCGTAGACGATGAAGTACCGGTAGCCGATGGTGTTGACGGCGACGGGGGTGATCTGTAGAAGACAATGTTAGTGGGTCTTATGGGTATTTCGGGGAGGTTTGGTGTTTGCTTACCATGACGACGACGAAGTTCCACAGCCAGTGGTTGGCGGTCGAGATGGAAGCCATGGGGACTCTGAGCCTGATGGGGGCGACTTCGGTGCAGTAGAGGAAGTTGGCGCCGAGGAAGCCGATGGGGACGAAGAAGTTGAAGGCGAAGATGAAGAAAGCCGCGCCGGCCATGGCGCTGGTGTTGGTGTCGGGGAAGCTGGTGCAGATGGCGAGCGACATCATGCAGCTGGCCATGCCGAAGCCGGAGAACATGAAGAGCGCACGGCGGCCGAAACGGTCGATGGTGAAGAAGGCGACGAAGCAGGACAGGAACTTCCAGGTCAGGCAGGCGCCGGTCAGGACGCGGGAGAGCTCGGGAGACATGCCGAGACTGTCCTGGAACAGGATCGTGGCGTAGACGCTGATCAGGTTGCTGCCGCACATCTGCTGGAGCAGTTGGAGGAGAATGCAGAGCGAGAAGCGGTAGAAGAGCTTGTCCTTGCCCATCGTGAAGATGTCCTTCATGCTGGCGGCGGAGTTGCCGGTCTCCTCGAGAGCGAGCTCGATGCCACCGATCTCGGTTGCGACAAGAGGGTCATCCTGGGGGAGACCGCGGAACTTGGCCAGGTTGACGCGAGCCTGCTCTCCGCGGCCCTTGCGGCAGAGCCAGCGGGGGGATTCGGGGATGAGGAAGACGCAGCCCATGAGGATGAGGGAGACGAAGATGGGGAAGACCAAGGGAATGCGCCACTGGACGGGTCCGAAATTGATCTCGAAGAAACCAAGGTTGATCCAGGACTCGAGCAGGTAACCCAAACTGATGAAGCAGCCGTCAAGGACGGTGTGTGCACCACGGTTCTTGGTTCCAGAGCACTCGGATTGCCAGACGGGAACGGTGGCAGAGAGCTGACCGATGCCCCATCCGAGAATGAAACGTCCAACGATGAACTGGGCGATGTGGAAGGAAGAGCACTGGAGGATCTCGCCGATGAGGGTGAGGATGGCGGCGAGGAAGATCATCTTGCGGCGTCCGAGGTAGTCGCCGAACCAGGAGCAAGAGAAGGCACCGAAAAGAGCACCAATGGTGAACATCGACACGACGGAGCCCTGAATGGTCTTCTTGTTGCTCTTCTCAGCGCCAGTGGTGGTGACGGTGTCCATCTCTGGGAACGTCTCGGCGAAGTCGTGAAGCGACAAAAGACCACCAACACCGGACTGGTTGTAACCGAACAGAACGAAGGCCGGGAGGACGACCAGCAACAGCTGGGCGACCTCCAGCTTCTTGCCAGTGAGAGGCATGGCTGCTGAAAGTGATCGGGTCTCTGCTATGGTGTTCTGGCTTAATGTAGCAGTTTGCTATTCCAATCCAATGAAGGAGTGGTTATGGCTGGGGAGAGCTGTCAACTGGATGCTCTCGACGACTCGATAAGTAGCAGGGGAGGAGGAGTGGACGTGGGAGAAAGGCTGGGAGTGTTCAAGACTTGAGGCATCGTCGAGAGGTATATAATGGCTGACCACCTGCCTAAGCACCTCCCCACAATTACGGAGTGAGGCCATGGGGCGTGGGTTTCGAAAAGTGCCCTGACCAGCATGATGATTGTCGGTTGGTTGATCGGCATCACGCCTCTTCACGTTCCGCCCGCAACTGGGGACGAGAGACATCATGTGTGTGATACGCCCCACAATGCCAATTGGGGACGTGCTTGTGGAGGAGAGCTGGGTCAAGACGGCACCATCGTGAGGTTGATGCGTTGAGGTCCGAAAATTCCTAAGCAGTCGCCGCCGTATGCGCTAGATGGATGGGCGCCGTGCAATGATGAAAGGACGGAACTCGGGGTCCTCCGTTCGGTCAGAGTCCGAATGAAAGCCCTCTGCGCTCTGATATGCTAGTCGGAGCCCTTGAGAAGACGCAATCGTCTCATATATTCGACCTCATATCATAAGAGCAGCCATGCGGTGTGCGCGATGCAAGACTCTCACCGGCATCGTCGCGGTCCTTTTCCAATATCTGCTGGGTGCCGATTATCCGCCTGAAGAGGCAGTCGCAGAGAAACAATCTGACGCGCCGCCTCTCGAGCCACATATGGAGGTGGGTCGCTCTATAACGGACGGACCAAACGCAGAGCAGAAAGTTCTGAACGACTTGGCTGAAAGCCGGAAGTGATGTGCAAGCTGCTTCGCCAAGCTCTACCAAGCCTTCCAAACAACCCTCCAACACGAGGACAAGGCATGGAGCAGAGAAGCCAAATGCCGCCTCGTAGGGCTGCTCTCGACTTCGACTCGAGGCCGTCTCTCAAACGTCGTGGGCGAAAACAAATCGCAAACCTTTGCCGCTCTGTTCTCGTGCGATTCAGCCAGCGCAAACTCAATGGCGTCCCTGTGGCAAAGCGATCGTCATCCCTCTACCGCACACACAAATCTGCATCGCATCATCCTTCCAGCCAGTAGTCCACGCCAGTCGACATGCCGCGGCTGCTGACCGACGCCAGCAGGTCCGGGGTCGTAATCTAACAATGGACTAATGGAGTGGTTGAGTGCGCGAGTGCGTTTGTTGGATCCAAGGCTGCCACAGACTGGTGGAGGCGAGCACTGGCAGAGACATGACCGGCGAGCGATGTGGCCACTACCCGACCTTTTCACGGTGCGAAAGCGGATAGTCTTTAGCCGGGTACTATCCGGAGGCGCAACCCTGATTGTTCTTGAGTCTTGACTCTTCAAGTCATCCCAGCCAGCTCGCTTCTATCTGAAAAGCCTCACGAGTAAGCTTGCTCGGCTGGGTGTGCCCTATCATGTATCTCTGCAGACTTGCCGCAGAGTCTCGGTCTTGGAAGGGTTCACAATGCTTCGCTCTCTCTGACTTTGTCTAATATCAGCCCTGCGATCTCTGCCGATGAATGTTCAGTATGGCAGATCTATGGAGCCTTCAGACAACGGCTGCTCCATTCACACGCACGATGATCATGATACTCTATGCACAATTCGAGTCTGCAGTACTACTAACAGCTATGCAACTGATGACAAACTCGCTCTTTTACGACTCTTGCTCATCTCCGAAAAGTCCGGGTGGATACGCTGCTGGTGCCGTGTAAGCTGGTGGGGATTTGCAAGATAGTGTCCGTTGAGCACCCAAAGAAGGTGTGCCAACATCACAAAGGCCATGTGCCTGTGCGCTCTAGGTGAGCCAGCAGCATGCTGCCATTTCTGCTGTGCTTTCAGGCTGAGACTGGAGAGATATCGGCGACTCTACTGTTGAGCGTTTCGGCAGACGAATTGGGTTTGCTCTCCGGTGAATGACAACAAGCCTGTGTAGATCATCGACTTCAAGAGCCATGGTTAACGACCGCGTGGCCGATCGAGGTGCATCAATCGTTCTTCAGCCTTAGACCTGCCAGTGCTGCTTAACGCTCAAGCGTTGAGGCCATGGTCCTTCGCTCGAAAGACATAGCTTTCCATGACTGAGACTGGGCATCTCCGAGGATACTGCCAGTGGACCTTGAGTTCTGCCCAATATCCATTTGAAGGATAGCGGTATATTCACAGAAACATGATGAGAAACGTGGTGACCCACCTACCCAACAGGAAGCCTCGAAGCAAAGATTGAAGCAATTTGGGCGATGCTACCGTTTGCAGGGTCAAATGCTACGCCCGCATACTCGCCTGCTTCTGTGAGCCTGCTACCTGCCAGAAGCGGTCTTCGTTCATTTTGCGCCCGGATGTCACTCGCAATCCTTCAAAGTGGGCTGCCCTCGCCAAGTCGCATCCGGCATCTGAAAGCTTGCCATCGGTTACCACTATCCGGCTCGGTCGACTGTTGCTCTGTTGTCTGCCATGTCGCATACTCACACCTACTACTGACGTCCCATCTCCCCCATACCAAACAACACATTGCGGAGGCAGATATCGGGGATCTTGGGGTACGGCACCATCATTTGCGGAGGATCATGGCGCGCATACCCCATGGATCATTTTCTAGGACCATCCGCCCCCGTAACAACCCGTACTGTTCTTCGCCTGTGGAGAGAATCGTAGAAGAATGCACCATTACCCTGGTGTGTCTTTCCGGGATGTTACGGGGGAGGGTTTGCTCCGGTAGACGCCTAGCCGGCCAATCGCTGTCGCTCTCTCCGGATTCATCGGGACTTGTCGGGACCCATGACATCGCTACTAACGAGAACTAACGGGATGATGTTTCGCGAAACTCGTCTCCATCTCCCACGAGGATGGAATAATGGAGACCTTCGACTCCATGGGGAGTTTCTGCAACTGCTGTTTCTTCTGGGTCACACCCCCGGTTCTTCCAAGACCTGCTAAAAGGCTCGGCTTCTGCATGGCATTGCAAGCATCGATGCTTAGTCCACTCTCTACGATCGATTTCCTGGCATACCTGAGCAAGTGAGAACCGTTCACCCTTGGCCTCGATCTACCATTTTGTCCTGCTGAGTTTGGATAGAGACAGCCGGTGAACTTACTCCAGATGGCTATGCGCAAACATCTCAGCAACCGGTCACAACGCCCCATGGAGATGGACGGCGTCTCAATAGTCTGGACCGGTAGACCCATGGGGTCTTTCACCGGCCATGGAGTCCCCGTCCATGCCCTTACATGCTTGCGGGGCGGATACGACTCTTTCGAGGCCAGACCTCCCGTCTGTTTTTCGTTTCTGGCGATTGCCGTCCCGTCAATGTGAAGGCTCACCAGCGCCTTGGGTGTTTGCGAAGGCATCCGGCACGCGATCTATCAGCTCACGGCGAGCAACCACCCACCGCGATGCCGTATGCTCATGTCATATGTCTGACGTCCATAAAAGCAAGCCCAACATCTCTAGCGGATCCTAGAGCATCCTACGCCAGCCACTTTGTCCTTGGCCTACGGCATGTTCGGCGATTGCTTTTCTTGGATCACGTCGAGCGAAAATAAGCGTCGGTAATTGACCGTACCAACGAGACAAGAGGTTCCAAGCCCGTGCATGACAAGACGGATACGGAAGATGAGGTCTTGGGAGTCGTGAGCAGTATCCGGTCAGCCCGGCTCCACCGGCTGAAAAGCCATCGCTTTTTGCCCCAGTATTGCCACCTCCTTACGGAATTTGCCCTTTTCGCGGTCCCTCATGAGCCGTCTTGTGGCGATGGTCGAGCGAGGACGAGGACACCTGTCTCGCTTGCTGTTGTATGCATAGTGTTGGCTCGTGGGATGCCGGGTCCACGAGCTTTCTCACGCTGCCCTCCGTGTTGTTTCGCTGCAGTGCTTCAAAGCCTGCCGAGCCTTTGAGATGACACTGACGACCGATTCTGATTCAGTGAATCATGAACTCCCGCCAGATATCACTTACAATGCGGACACAGGTGACATATCTTGCTTAATTGTTCGCAGCTACGCGCTTGAGGGTAAAAGACTCGTGCAATCTTGAAGATATCATCATTCGTAAGTATATCGCTCATGAACCGTAAGTCCTCCGATTGATCCTATCGTCCCTTGAAATCGGAACCTCCAAAGCATCCGCAAGCCTTGCCAATACAACATTTAACGCATTCATAGTCAGTACCGCCCTGACCAACCCTAGCAAGACGCCATGACTCCAGCAACCACCTGCGAAACCATCGTCATCATGTGCAGAATGCTCTCCTTCTCCCGAACGTGGCTAAACAGCCTTTCTGCGCGATCCGGATGCCACCGCATAAACTGCCTCCGCAGCCCTTTTCGATCGACCTTGTGAGGACGATGCGCGAAAAACTCTTTCACACTATCCTCGCAACAAGAAGAATACAATCCGCTTCTTGTCGGCCAGATTCCCATGGTACGAATATCAGCATCATCCAGCTGCATGCTGGCGTAAGAGACCGAGCTCCAAGCAGCCTCATACTTTGTCCACGCACTCTCCCAAAACTCCTCCTCCGTCGAGCGGCGTTGTTGCTCTTGACGCTCTTGGTCTAGCCTTTCTTGCTCTTCACGGAGTCGCGTCCATTCTGCCTCAGCCTCTCGCCGTTCTCTCTCCTCTTTCTCATGTCGAAGGCGAGCGCGTTCTTCCGCAGCTTCTCTCCTTGACTGTCGCAGTGCTTCTTCACGGCGAGCTTCTTCCGCGACTCGTCGAGCTTCTGCTTCTCGCTGAAGTTCTGCTTGTCGCCTGGCTTCTGCCGCTTCCGCTGCCCGACGAGCTCTTTCTCGTCTTTCCTGTCGACGAGTCTCTTCGGCTTGACGGGTCGCTTCGGCCGAGCTCAGAGGGCTTTCGCTGGATGTGGTTGTAGGTTGAGACTGGTTCAGAGGAGCAGTCGAAGATCTACCGCTGCTGTCGTTGTTGTTCATGAGCCTGTCTCTGAGACGTTCAAACTCTTGCTGAAGTCTGGCGATCTCCTCCATCCTTTGCTGTAACTGTTCATTGAGGTCGATACTATCGTTGTTGGATCCACGTGCATTGGTGGCAGGTATGTCGCCATGAGAGTCGTCATTGTCGCTGTCGCTGTCGCTCGAGTCACTGTCATTGACCCTGTCGTCGTCATCATCGCTGTCTTCGCCTCTTGAGCTGGCACTCGCATCACGCATTCGCTGTTCTTCAGACTCGACATGTCTGCGAACAATACGGTCCCACCCCTCCGACACCTCTGCAGCATCCTCACTATGGCGCCAGCATAGCGTACATTTTGCCAGTTCGGAAAGTAGTTCTTGCATCTCACGACTGCTGAGACCAGTACTGACGAGGTCTCTCATCTTTGATTTGGCCAATCTGATTCTATCCGCATTGACTGGGTTACGGCATCGCCGTTTCTGAGAAGGGGCATAAGCAGGACAAGTGATGGCCATCTTGTCAGGGTTGAAAAGCTCGAGTAGCTCCATGGGATCCCATGATGCCAACGTGGCAGACGAGCTGCGAGAAGACATGGTTCGTATTTATTGAGAAGATTTGGATTGTAAGAAGCTGTGGAAGTGGCCTGATTCTTCGCAACTTATTCGTCCCTGTGGGCGAGTTAAGTATTCACTCTCTTAAGCCAATCCATCAGGCAACACTTCACCAGGCATCGTGGCACTCGCACTGCCATACTCGCGTATGTACACCAAGAGGCTCAGCCTCAGGCAGCGGTTTCGACTCCGTGAATGTGTTTTGCTGGGCGCTTATCTCTTACTGCACAAGATAGTCACTTTGCGTGCTCCAAATACCAACGAAATTTCCAGAAACGTTTTTCGCGAGCATCGTATTGTATTGTTACCAATTATGTCTTCGAATTCTTACGATAATACCGTTCAACGTGAATCTGTGTTCTGAGGCGCCAAGTCGTTTGCGCTGCGGCTATCAAGCTGGTGTTTGGGACTATTGAACGCCGCATGTAGCTATCTAATAATAACCAAGCGATTGGTGTATGAGTTCCCGTTACCGCGATGGTCTCTCAATTGGGCAGGGCTGTACTTTTCTTGAGTCTTTGATCCTCGCTGCTGGTAGGGATATGGACGAAGCCAACGGGTTGGCTTGTGACGTAGATGTATTGATGAAAGACTCCGGTCGGCATTGACATTCCTTTGTTGTCTGACCACTGAGTGCCTTCATGTTCCCTTAAAGATCGTACCTTCGTGTGACATCAGGAAGCATATAGCTTCGGTGGGTTGCAGTATACGTGCTACTGGTCGTGTCCGTGTGTAGAAAGGCCGCTGGAAGCAAGCCTGGCATCAGTAGGTGACAAATTGGGAGGTAGCAGCTTCCTGATGATTTCGAAAATGAGGTGTGAATCTATATTCAAGTGTATATATTGTTTAGAATCTGGCTAAAATCCAATCAAAAAGCGTGAATGGTCTAGTGGTTATGATTGCCGCCTTCCAAGCGGCAGAGCGGGGTTCGATTCCCCGTTCACGCATCCAAATTGGCCTAGAAACAGCCACATTAGCTTTTTCTCTTGTTCTGAGGAGTGATATTTTTGTTCCACCTCGTTAACGTCTTTGGTTTCTTGAAATGGTGTCTCGTACAAGACTTCGTGCCGGCGCATGTTCACAACGCCAGCACCCAAATAGAGCACTGACCAGGGACAACCTCGCTGCAGAACCCCAAGAGGGATTATGTTCCTGAGACGCACAAACCCTTGCACACTACGTCAATTATTCCATCGATACTCTAGCAGGACTCACGTTTCCTTAAGCAACAAACCCCTTTCATGTGCGTAGGATGTCCCCAAGACTTCGCAAGATAATCGTTGCGACCAATCTGTACAGAGGCCACTAGAAATACTACTGCGGAGTCGAGCAGCGAGGATAGCTTGACCTCTTTGTAAGAATCATTCCATTTGCGGCTCTGGAGATGACTGTTAAATCGCAGAAAGACTTTCGATATTGCTTGTGTGTTCAAAAATGTAAATCACTGCGCTTCTGCTAAGTTTCCACGCCCTACGCTTACGCCCTAAGCAACACCGAGAGAGCCCTTCGTTTGAAGAAGTGTATCAAATGGCTGGATTTAGAATCTGTTGTTCCAATCCTAGGCTCCACGGAAGACTTGCTTACGATGATAGAAAATCGAGAACTAGACATCCTCTATCCTGGAAGATATTAGACACTTTACCTCACATAGACTGGCTGGATACAATCGCTATGTAATAGCACCAACGATATCTATGCATTCTCATCCTCTTCATAATTGGTCGATCGATCCTCAGACTCTACAGAGCATGACTGAAAAGCGACGCATGTAAGGACATGTACGATTCAGCACGATCGTATTCAGTACCAGGATAAAAGAGTCAAAATGCAATATGGAAAGAAGACATCTGGATGATCAGCCAATGTGAAAAGTTCGCTGCTTTTCGGACTCAACGATCAAAGCGGTTGATTTGTTGAATTACCCAATGATAGACATATCAAGAAAAAGTATTCAGCAATATGGATATGGAGAGATCCTGAAGATCTTTGGCCATTTGTCGCGATATCAAGAACAAAGCCGACCTCTGTGCCCTCCATCTGTTCATGGATGTGGTCTCCATGGTTCATGTCTACTCACCAGTCCGATGGCTCCGCTGTTTGAGCTTTGGCCAAGATGGAATGAGTGAAGATTCAAAGCAAAAGTCCAATATAAGCAGGAGAATCTCCGTGATATATATGACTGAGTTTCTGATAATCTACTTGACACCGTCCCACAGTTCGGTGTAGACTTCTGTCAATATCTGCGAAGCTGGGGCATGGTTGACTAGCAAACACAGCTTGACAGCGTCTACCCGTATACATCGCCGAACATTGAGAACATCGCAGCCAATGCATCGTCCGTCCAAGTGTATAAGAACTCACATAAAAGTACTCGAAAAAGAATTGATTGGCATATACATTTGCAGTATTCATACATTGGTATCTGGACCCTTGGTTTGACCAGTCATTGTTGCCAAGCCGGTTGAGGTCAACTCAAAAGCCAAAGTTCTTTCTTCTGGAGGAAAAGTTAACGATGACTACAGATATGCATATTTTCAAACATTATCTCACAATACCACATCTCACTTATGGCTGATGAGATGAACCAAGACGTCCGAGGAAACCAGACCTTGGATCTCAATTTGCCTTTCGACTTCTGGACTATAGATCCTAGGCTGACAGAACTGAATGACCCGACCATCGCGAGCCAAGATGGATCACCAATGCCTACTTGGAGCGACCACTATCCTATAGGACAGACAACACATAATGATGGATCTCCTTCGTCTGGAATAGATCTGAACGCAGGCGTTTACTCCGACCTAGCCACACGTAGTAATACGCCAGGCAGCGATTCTGGTCAATACGCATCATCGCCCGGCCTCGGATCTGTCATTCCGCAGCTGAGCACTAATACATATCGCTCTCGCCTGCCACGACGGAGAAGCCTATACTCTCGCTCCAGGCCTTCGTTCAGGAAGTCGGCCCTGCCGGCAAGCGTGAATGAGCCACTATGGATGCCGGACGACACGCAGGGAGTCGAGCCCGCTGGTGCTTTCGATGTGAACTCATCAGCGGAACACCTACCACTGCGGCGATCTGATTCTTCTGCAAGTATAGCAAGTGTTGGCAGTGAGTGCAGTAACTCATCAGCGTACTCAACCGCATCGGCCAGTTCAGCTACTTCGACTAGTCGCCGCAACAGCTCTTCACATAGACGGCAACGGAAGAAGACAAAATCATCTGGCTCACGGAAAGAGAACGCAGACCCGAGGCCCTTCAAGTGCACTTTCTGTTGCGATGCTTTCAAGAGCAAGTACGACTGGCGCCGTCACGAGAAGTCCCTTCATCTTGATTTGGAAGTATACAGATGTGCTCCACCTGAAGGCACTGTTATCTGCCCCGACTCTCTAGGCAGGCGTTGTGCATATTGCCACTTCGCCGAACCAGACCAGACACATCTAGAAGGTCACAATCACTCCGCCTGCGCCAGTCGCGCTCCCGCTGCTCGGTCATTCCGCAGACGGGACCACCTTGCACAGCATCTTCGAGTCTTCCATAAATTACAAACCTTGCCGCAACTGGACGACAACTGGGTCGATCAAGTTCCTCCGGTGACCTCGCGATGTGGCTTCTGCGACTCACGGCTGGCATCATGGGAAGAGCGAGCAGATCACCTCGCCGCTCACTTTCGGCAAGGAAGGACGATGAGAGACTGGCAAGGTGGACATGGATTCGACGATAACATTTCAGCACGACTCACGAACGCCTTGCCGCCGTACTATCTCGGCACAGAAGCCCGAAGCCTCGTGCCATTCTCCGCCACCAGCGCTGAGACCAAAGACCACTTCGCTCAGATCTCCGCTCGCATGGGTGCGTATCAACAGCAGCACCACGATAACGAATCCTCAACAAACCACCCCCTAGCACAAAGCTACGAAGACCAGGCAAATCTGTCAGCCACCCCAGCAGCGACAGCACCATTGATGACCGCCGACATACCACCAGCGACTACACCTCAACAGCCCGCCCCGGCAACGACCACTACCACCGACACCACCACTAATACCGCCAGCGCACTCCAGGATTCCCGAGCCCTAACCGCCTCGGCCTTCGCAGACATCCTAGCCTCACACCTAGCACGCTTCGCTCTGGAATACAAAGCCCTAGGCATCCGCGCGTCGGATGAGATGCTTCAGCGCGAAGCCCGGCAGGTCCTATACAGTAGCGACGACCCGTGGAACCAGACTATTGCGGATATCCCTTTGTGGCTGCAGGAGTTTCGCGAGAGGCATGGGTTGGAGTGAGCTGGGATGTTGGCGATTACATAAACGGAATTATGAGGTATAGTCGTGGGCAATTATAGGCTGGGATCGGAATCCTTTGAGATTTTTCTTTCTGTCAGACCGGTACAAATTACCAAATCCTGCAGTGTCAGGTAATAACAGACGATACACATAGACATACCTCCTAGAATCACAAAAACCACCATAATGTTGGTTATTTCCTATCATCAAACAAACCCTCTCCATCCCCACCACCCACCCACCCAGCCGAGCCCATCCGACCCATCAACGCATATGTCACACCCTCAAAACTACGCAAAATCATCATCGGCAGGAGTCACCCCCGAAGCCGCGCACCCATTGACCATTGAAGCAGAAACAAACTTCAACGGAGATTTCTCGAACTGCCTTAGAACCAGAATTTTCTAGCGTCCCGCGAGGGCCGTTACGAAGAAAGCCCACCGAAACCCACCTCGTTTTTCGCACGGAGCAACTATTGGGTCACATCGTGAATGAATGACAACACATGAAGACGATTGGGCATTTGTCTGTGATCGCGATTGATCAGTGATCTGAGGAGTTGCTTCGGAAGCACTTTGATGGATGTTTATCGTTTTTGTGGAATTTTCGGTCATGCATGGAAGGAGTTTGACAGAGTTCCTAGGGCTGAGTTGTATCTTACTACGGCCTACAGAGGATCGTGATCAACTCACAGGTTTCGGCTTTTGCGCATCGCGATCCTTCAGACTTTGCGGATTCTTTTCTCTCTTCTTTTGCGATGCCTTATCTGCGTGTACTTACCCCTGTTGTTCAGTCGTGTGGATGTGAAGGATTGTTCGCGTGTGCCATATGAAATGTTGATCCTGCTCAAATTTCGTCGGAAGGAGAGATGTGCAGTACAGGACTTAAAATGCGTGCTTGAAAACATTGGGAGCTCACCACACCTCTTGAGAAAAACCAAATGATTTACAGTAATGAATTGGGGTATATACGAAGGTGATTCCATCCGTCTTCCATGTAAACTACACACATCACATGCGCGCAAGAGAGCAACAACGATGGCCGATCCCACATGAAAAGAACACAACGCGCCTAGAATCCCTGCGCCAGCGAAGGCCTCCTGACCTCTTGCGAGTTGCGCCTGTCGGTGTCGACGGGCGCGGGAGGGCCCTGGTAGGTCTTGCGTCCGCGAATGGCGTACCAAATTCCAGCGAAAGCGACGCCGGCGACGAAGACGACGCAGGCGTAGTTCATGCTCTCGAGGTCGACGGGGACGGCGGAGGGCATGCAGAAGAGAGGGATGGCCAGTGCGATCCAGGCTGGGAGTTTGCGTTAGTCTGTGTTTTCTTGTGTTGCCTGTGTGGAGCTGGTGGGGAAGTAGTGGCTTACCGCAAGAAATGACGTTGGCGGTGATACCACCGATGTGGCCGAGGTTGTAGGGCGAGTTGACGAGGTCCGGGCGGCCGCGGAAGAGAGAAATGCCAATGGGCATGACGTAGCTCAGGTTGAGGAAAATGACACCGACACCGTTGAAGGCGTTGTAAGCGGCGTGCGAGCCGAACCAAATGAGGCCGAGGAGGACCTGGACGACGAAGCTGCAGATCATGCCGTTGAGGGGCACACCGAGAGCGTGGTTGACCTTCTTGTGCCACTTGGAGGCGGGCATGGCGTCGTCACGGGCGAAGGCCCAGACACAGCGGGAGGTGGCGGTGGTGCAAGCGGTGCCGCAGAGGATGCCGAGGAGGACGATGGGGACGGAGAGAATGAAAGCACCGGCTTCGCTGCCGACAGCAGAGCGAAGGATGACAGGCACGGGCTGTGCGTACGGGTCGTTGATGAAGGCGGAGATGTCGGGCAGAACAGCGGTCAAGGGAACGAGGAAAACGAAGCCAATGACCATGTTCATGACGGTCGCGCCGACCATAGCCTTGGGGACCTGGGTTGCAGGGCTCTTGACTTCCTCAGACATAGAGATGACCATACCGGTGGCAGAGGTAGCGTAAGCAGCGTGGAGAATGCCGACGACAAAAGACCAGCCAGGAACCCAGCCAGAGTTTACCTCGAAATGGGTGAAAGTGTAGTTGGCGCTGTGGCGGCCTTCTTTGGCGACAGCCAGGACGGTGGTGATAATTGCAATGACACCTGCGAAGCTGATGTACATGGTGGCAGTCTGTATGCACGGGTTAGACTCTGCAGGATGGTATAGGTAAAACTGTGATACATACGTCGAGCAGCGGCAGCCATCTGTTGGCAAGAGCAGAGATCAGGTTGCACACGATAGTGATGGCGAAGAAAATGAGGTAGATCTGGTAGTCGGTAGCGTTGAAGATGCCAGTCTCGCCGCCCTCTCCATCCGAGACACGGAAGATGTTAATGCATCCGATGAAGAACAGGGTGGTACCAAAGTTGACTGCAAGGGTAATGGTGATGTTTCCGAGGAGGTATGACCAGCCACAAATCCAAGCGAGCACGCGACGGTACTTGGGAGGAGAGACCATGAAGGTTTGGTAGTAGACACCACCAGCAGTGGGGTACACCGAGGTAATTTCACCAAGCGAGGCAGCGACAGCGATCATGATGGCGCAGACGGCCACCCATCCCCAGATGATGTTGACGGGACCGCCGCCATACAGAGGGTAGACGAAAGTAGTAGCCAGACCGTAAGGCACCGCGGCGAGCACGCAAGACATAAATGCAACCTGCAGTGTTGAGCGGGAACGCGCGAGCTCAGACTCATATCCGAGTTCAGCAAGGTGATCCGCGGCGGAATCAGGTCCGGGAGAGGGCGAGGTCGAGAGGTTCTCGCCGAAGCCGATCTCCTTCTTGGAGTTGCGTCTTTGATCGAAAGACATGGTGGGCCAGTATTGTGTCGCAAAGGGAGTCCTTCCAGTCAGTCGCACAAGGGTGATCCGTGTCCTAGGGCCCGGTGGAGGTAAGGCGCAATGGAGTTCTGCAAGAAAGTTAAGACGCTGCAAACGCTAGATGGCGGTTCCGGGTGATAAGATGCTTGGGCGTGTCCGGGTGTAGGTATGCTGCAATGGTCTAGAGGATGGTGTCGCTTGGGGAACGAGGCAAGAACAGTATTTGAATTGGTGCTTTGGGGGAACTGCTGTCGCGAAGGGTCCGGAGGGGTCAGTGATGTCGCTCTGGAAAGGACAAGCTGCTTTGGGGGTCCAGATGAGGGGTTTTCCTGGTCGATTCGGCGGGCGCAGATGAAGAGAGAATCACTAGCCACGGGAGTGGAAGCGTGCGTAGAGGTAGAGAGAGAAAGATGTTGTTTTTGTTGGTGGTGTGAGTACAACAGAAAGATAGAGAGAGAGAAGAGGGGTGCGAAGACAAGCGAAGAAGAGAGGAGGAGCAGCAGCTACAAAGTTTAAGTGATCTCTCTCTCTCTCTCTCTCTCGCAGTCGGCGGACACCACACTTCTCTCGCACACGAGAGGCTTGCAGGCAAGAGAGCAGAAAGTCTAACGGGTCTCTACGTTGGCTGGAGCTAGTGAAAGACGCTGAGACGGACGGAGCGGCCTTAGATCGCACTAGAAGGCGACGATAAGCCCATGACCGAGGGCGCAGAAGGGCTTCCGGGTTGAGGCTCCATCGCTTCGCCGTGGATCGAGGAAGCATCCGTGGGCACCATCGCCTTAGCGAATGGAAACCGTTTTCCCAGCGGGGTCTCCGAGGTGAGGTAACATCATCCCGACCAAGTGGCCGCCATGCCGCTGTGAGCGATGGTCTCATGCGGTAAAGCTCTGAGGCTCTAGCACTCGCATTTGGCTTTCTCGTCACGCCTACGCCTGCGCCTTTGTTTCTTGATGGCGCCACACGCCTGGCCAAGTCTATACGACTGTGCCGGTGCTTGTTCGTCAAATTGGCAGCGGGCCTAAAGCCAAGCGAGGGAGCAGGCCTGCAGAAGTGGCGAGTTGATATCAGCGGCACTCGGGAGCCCACACGTGATGTCTCCTACGTTTCTCTGCCCACGCTATCGTATCTTGATGTCAAGTAGTGAAGATGTTCAAGCTTGCTCTTACTCCAGTTGATCCACAAGACGGTCTCCTATCTTGCCAGTGCGCAGAGCACTGAACACGCAGAGATCACACTCTCAGATTCACAGTGAAAGATAGCCGCAGCGCCATCCTGCTTGTGGCTAGCAGATGCTGACGATGGCGCCGGCCCGCCATGACACGAGTCTTCAAAAGATACTTCTGCCCATCCAAAACTTGAAAGGAGTCGTCGAGGGCTTTTCGCCCTGTCTCCCTGTAAGAGGCAGCCCCACGCGTAACATTTGGCCTCTGCGTATACCTCATCTCAACCAACCGGGAGCTTGTCCGTTTCTGGTCTTAGCGCCGGATGCGAGCCGCCTGCGACTTCCTCAACTTCGTTGCCTTACTCACACCCAATGAAACCCCTGCACTCTCTCTACGGCTATTTCCCGTGCAAATAGGGCCAGGCACTGCCGAGATGAAGTGAAAGTCCTCACAGACGCGTCGACTATGCTTACTTGAGCATTCGCCCTTACGCGCCGCTCCAGACTATCTGCACCGCATCTCCACCGCAGCACCATGTCGGATACAGAGGATTCCCGCGCCGCGTCCCTTGGCCGCAAGAGGCGTCAAAACCCGGATGTTGTTCAATCAGCCCACGACGCCGAGAAACGGCGCAAACTTGACGACAACGCGAACTATGTTGCCCTTGACAGCGACGACAATGGCGAATCAGTCAGCGAAGACAGGGAGAGTGGCGAGCTGAGCGACGGCGGCAGCGCTGCTGCAACTGCCCCTGATGGCGATAAAAACGCCGAAATCCCTCAAAACGACCCGTCTACTCCTGAGCAATTCGATAAGAATCCTTCGACTGCTCCTAATGCAAGCACAAGCCTCGGCGGGATCGACGTCGAAGCGATCTATCCCACCTCGTTCCAGCAATTCGTTCGCGCCCAGCTGAAACGCGGAGACTTCAACTCGGTCGAGGCTGTCGTGGATGAACATCGCCAGAAGAAAAAGAACAAGCCGCATTTTAAAAATGCATGCGAGTTCGCTCAAGACTGGAAGGATGGCTACCAAACCAATCTCAGCGACTACGCTTACAAAGACTTGCAGCGGCTGTTGAAAGATCCAAGTGCCTTCCGCAATCCTCTTGAACCAGAGGAAAAGAAGAACGTCAAACAGTCTAAGCGTAACTTTGTCGCCACATTGCAGACAGAGCATGAGAAAGCGCCTTGGAAACCCCGTGCTGCAGTTGCGTTTGATCTGTTGAAGAATCACAAGACCCATGTTAAGGCCAGTCGGGTTATTCGGGATTACCTTGACAGTAACCTCCTGCCAAGGGAGAGCCGCGCTACAAAACAACAGGGCCAATCTGAAGCGACCGACCTCGAGGAAGACGCCATCACTATGCCCCCAGAGAGCCGCCCCACGGAATCAAAGGGCCATTCTGAGGCGACTAACCCTGAGCAAGACGCCATGATCGCTTCTCGCAACGACTTCCGCATCGAGGATCTGTCAGAGGATGAAGTCCAAGAACAGACCTTCTACTTCGGCCCCTCCAACGCCGCAAGTCTCGTCCGCTGCCTCTCATGCGGAGACCGCGGCCACATGCACTACAGCTGCCCAGCTCAGACCTGCACGCACTGCTCTTCCACCTCACACTTCTCTCGCGCATGCCCGTCGCACCAGAAATGCAAGCGCTGCCGTCAACGCGGCCACAGAGATCATCAATGCTCTCGCTCCTCGAAGCAAGCCGGCAAGATGGGCGACGAGTGTGACGTCTGCGGCGAGCTCGGGCACGCCGAAGAAGAATGTTCGGGCATCTGGCTCACGTTCAATCCCGGCCAGAGCGATAGACACAAGCGCATTGCCGACAACCAGATGGTCGTCAGCTGCTACAACTGCGGCCGCGCGACTCATTGGGGCGACGATTGCCCTGCTCTACCGGATTTCGTCGCCGATTTCATCACCTTCGACACGTGGAGTGACAGGAATGCTTCAAGGTACGTAATTCCCTTTGTTCAAGGTGGCGAGGAGAGGGATGACGCCGCGAGCGTGGGACAGGTCGAGTCGGAGGCAGGACAGGGCATGCCGGCGCATCAGGTGCAGATGCTGGGGGAATGGGTGTGATTTCATTGGCGTTGTGATTGCTTTGCTTTGCTTTGTCGGACTTTGTCGTGCGGCAAGACTGCTTCAAAGGTAGGCAATGATTCATGGACGCGGTAGGGACAAGCATGGGACAGAAGGGATTGGGTGAAGGACATGAAATGGTGGCGCATCAAGTGCAGATGGACAGTGGGAGAATGGCTATGGTTCTGACAGGATGATTGGAGGAAAAACAATGGATGCCAGCGCATCAAGTGAAAATGATAATGGGAGAATGGCTATGGCTCTGACAAGGTAACCGGAGGGAAAACATGGATGCCAGCGCATCAGTCGCAGATGGAAATTGGCAGAGCGCGTGTGGTTTTGACGGAACTCCTTGCGATCCTCTCAACAGGGAATCTAATCCACACAGGTTCCACCGTCTATAATGGTTTAACGAAAGAAAATGCAACCCAGATCCTGAATCTGTACAGAGAAGCCCTTGGAAGCTCGCAAGAAAGCAGCCACCTGGCCATTGATTCCCCTTCCTGCCTCTCCCTTCAAATCCCTACCTCGCCACAATCCCCCCCTCAAGCAACACAATCAACTCATCCAACCTCTCAATAATAACATGCGTCCTGTCATCCCTCTCCAACTCCTCCTTGCCAGCACTCTTGACCAAAACTGTCAGAGCACCCGCTTCGTAACCCGCGATGATGTCGTCGATACTATCCCCCACCATTATCAATGGTAGTTGTGGCGGAGAAGAAGAGGGCGCGGTCGAAGGCACTTCCACACCCCATGCTTCGGCGATGTGCAGAATCCCAGCGGGAGACGGCTTGGGTGGGCGGAAGTCGCGCGTCACGATGGGGGAGAAGGCGGAGATGTGGTTGGGCAGGTGGGTGCGGAGGAGGTGTTCGACTGGTGTGCTGTGGGTGGGATTGTTAGTTGGAGAATTGTTTGTGGCAAACAGCCTTGACTGCGAATCAATGAAACAAGAAGTCGAGCCTGGTATCTCCCAAAGCAGGGATCAAAGAACCTTAAAGAGCAACATAATAGCATATGCAAGCAACTTACTCGAAATTCCTCGTACATATCCCCTTCTTAACCCCCCGTCTGTCCAAAAACTCCATCAGGCTGACGAAACCCGCCTGCGGCACCTGCTTCTGCATAGCGCGGCGCTCGACGGCCTGGATTTTCTCGTGGGCTTCTTGCTGCTCCTCCGCCGTGGGCAGCGCGTAGATGTGGTCGAGGATGTCGACGCCTTTGCCGATGCCGCCGAGCGCGGCGCGCATTTCGCCGAACATGTAGTTTTGGGGTTCGCCTGTGAGGGGAGGGGATTAGGAATGGGTGATGGTGTGTTGAATTGCCAGGTGTTTAGAAATGTCTCGTGGTTTTTCTTTCTTTTGTTTTCTTCAATTTTCTTGTAACAGGAACCCATGGTAGTTCCCATACACGACACGACACAAGAAAAGGGAAACAAGAGGACGAATGAACAGGAAAACATACAAAGCGTTCCATCCATATCGAACACGATCCCTTTCAACTTTTGCACACCCTCATCCCCATCACTCCCATCAGCAGAAGAAGCACCCAAAGGCGCAAAACGGCGTTTCCCTTGCGAAGCCATGCTGCGGATTGGCGGCGAGAAGAGACCGCGTGCGTTCTTGCTCGTCCAAATGCCAGGAATTGATGAGCGGGAAAGACTGAATGAATTGTATTGGGGATTGCAAAACGAGCGCGCGCGGGCAACGGTTCTGAAAAGCATGCGTTGCGGCGTTGTCTAATGTAACGTATGCTCGTAAAACAATATAGTCTGGTAAGAGTGTGAGAGTGGTGACTGGACTGGATGAAGTCCAATGCAACGTTCTCCAGACGATGGGGAGACTCCACTGCATCATCACTCTGCCTTCTGCTCAGAGATCAGCGCCCCCATCGTCTCCAATTGAAATTTGCGATGAATCTATGAGATGGACGAACGTAGACAAGAATGAAGCAAGATGTGTAATGGGGCTAATTGATTATTGTACACACCTCACTTCTTCGAAAAGGCAAATCAGCACTGCTGCAAACCAAATGATACCATCGATCGGCAGAAAGGCGAACAAATTCAGGTGATATTGGACATTGATATTACAACAACTCAGTGGTGATAGACCTCTATCTCCTTAGCCAAAAAAATCTCCCGACATTCGAGCCTCTCTTCTCACATCCATAACCCCCAAATAAAAAAGGGAAAGAATCGAAAATCGATAAACAAGGCAAAGAAAATATTCCGTGCAGCCCATCAGGCCGCTGTGTGTTTGTTTGTATACAAATTTCCAAAGGAAAATATCCCACAAGGAAGGCTTGCAGAGCTCTCTTCTCTGCTGCTCCAAATCGATCCCTTTAAATCTCCCAAAACCCCAGAAAAGTATCGCCCACTGACTATTTGTCCTTCTTCCCTTCGCAATGTACAGTATGAAATCCCGAAAGTGTTTCTTCCTCCCTCTGATACATCTCTTCCCTTTCTGATTGCCTTCCGTTTTTTCCTTTCTTTCTTACATGTCCCAACAGAGAAAACCCAGCAACCATAGACAGGTCCGACTAAAAAGTAAAGGAAATCCCATCAAAGAGAGCGCGTATAACGAAAAAAAAAGAAAAAGAAAAAAAGAAAGCAACCTACCGTCCACCAGTACGCCACCCCATCCAAAACACAAACACAAACCACCCTCTTCTGAAAATCCAAAATCAAGAATCTAAACCTTCTCCCTCCTCCCCGCCAACCTCGCAAAAAACCCTCCCTTCTTCTTCCCAGCAGACTGCTTCACCGGCTCGGGTTCCTGCCTGCTCGCAAAAACCTGCGGCGTCGGCTGGCTAGCAGCCTCGGAAGGCCCCGAAGACCTCAAAAAATCCGCCAGATCGCCCGTGTTCGTGTCCTCGAAAGCGCCGAGACGCGCGCCCGCGTTGCCGCGCGGGATGCGTTGGCGCGGAGCGGCGCCGCGGGCTTCGAGTTTGGGACCGTTCGTGCCAGTGCCGGAGCTTGGGGGCCGGGACGTGGGGTTGCTGACGGGAGGTGCAGGTGCAGGTTTGGCTGCTGCTGCTGAGGCGGCGGCAGCGGCGCTGCTGATGGGGCGGGGGGAGTTGTTCGAAGGAGGCTCGTTGTTGCGGAGGAAGTCGACGAGGGATTCTTCGCGGGGTGGTGGCTTTTTGATGCTTCCGACTCCGCCGCTGCCGCCGCCGCCGGGTAGAGCGGTGATGAATTCGGCTTCTTCGTCGTCTTCGTCTTCGCTGTCAGAGGGGATGGCGTAGGGGTCTTTGTTGCGGTAGCGTTTGCGGCCGTCGCCTTCGGGCATTGCTGGGGCGGGTTTGGATGTGGAAGTGGAAGTGCCATTGGGGACGGGCTTGTCGGAGGTGGTGGTGCGGGGCGCTTGTGTTGGTTTCGAGGGCGCGATGGTGGAGTTTCTATTGCCGTTGCTGTTGGAGGTCTTGCCGGGGAGGTCGTTGCCCATGTCGTCGAATTGGTCGGAGTCCATGGTGTTTCTGAAAGGCGCGACTGTCCTCGAGATGCGGTGCGATCCCTGCTCCTCCGGTCCGTCGCGGATGAAGTTGATGAGATCTTTGTTTCCACTTCCGGCGCCCTTCGCGTCCCTTGCTTGAAGGTGCATCTTGGGCTTCTTTGATTCGCCTGCCGGCATCTTGGGCACGGGAGGAATGTTCTCTGCCGCCATTGTCGTGTGGGTGAGAGACTTCGTCCTCTCGCCGTTGACACTACTGGCGATGGATTGAGAGCGCGAATTGTTGCGCAATGAGTGCAATGAAGCGGCAGACCGGCTTGTGTTCAGACGCTGCGTTTCAGGCTCGCGATCTGGACCAGTCGAACGGATGAAGTCGGCAAAGTCACGCGTCGACGCGGTCGTCACTTGGGGCTCACGCGCTGTGAGACCACTGCGACGGTGAGCACTGGTGTTCCTCGGAGGTGGCGTTCTCGCAGACTGTCTGCGCTCGCGGATGACCTCGCTGTCAGGTCGGGACGGCACTCGCTCGACCTCCTTGATCGACGTGGGTTTGCCCTGCCTAGATTGGCGGCGGCTGCTGGCAGCGGACGCAGAATTCTTCCTCGAAGTGGAAGCTGCACTATCGGGCGCCTGGCCGGTCATCCTCGCGATTGAGGCCGGGTCTGACGTCTTCTTCGAAACAAAATTGCCCTCACCAGTCGGAGGACGCGAAGGATCGTCGCGCACAGTTTCAGGCGTGAGAGTGTACTTAACAGTGTCACCGCCTTGCAAAAAGTTGTCGAAATCCTCCGGTCCACGAATGCTCGCGGATGTCACGATCGGCGGTGTGGCTGTGCCGCCCTCAGTAGCTGGCACAACGACTTCCTTCTTAGGGGTGCCTTTGTTAGACATGGCCGGATGCTCTTGAACATCACCTCGAGAAGTGTGCTTAGAATGCGCGCTATACGTGCTGCGAGTTTTCGGAGAGTCGTTCTCCCTCTGGCTCTTGGCTGATTGGCCTGTCCTGTATTCCCTCTGTCTGTCTTGCTGGGAGACAGTGGGAGTGAGTGGGCTGATGACGGCGCTCCCGGGACGAGGCACAGACGCGCGTGTCTTCTCGTTCGGAGACTGGCGAGTCTGGACCTTGAGGGGCGGTTGCTCCGGTCGCTGCTGCTGTTGCTGTGGATCATTGTGATCTTCCAAGAATTCTCTTGGAGATCTCGGCGGCGTTTGAACAGCAGGTTCAGCAGCAACAATCTGCTCGACCTGACTAGGAGGATCTCCGGTGATGAGGAGTCGACCCGGCTTCTCCTTCTCCTTTGGAAGACCGATCATCGGCATATCCCTGGACTTCTGTTCGGTCTCTGGAGGCTCACTTTCCATAATCTCGGAAGGTGATGCAGGAGCCTCCAGAGCTGCCATAGTTTCTGTATCGTGTCGCATATGACTTTTTTCGCTCCGAGGCTTGGGCGAAGGTAGAGCACCGGCCGTGCGTTCTTGATCTGCGACCGGGATGATGGGTTCTGGTGGTTCAGCACGATCCCGATGGCCAAGGGTGTATGATTTGTCAGACTTCCTGGATGTCGAGCGTTCAGGTAAAGCGTCTGGTTGTATCAACTTCGAGTGCGTCGGTGGCAGTGGGAATGATTTGTTGGAATCCTGCGACTGAGGTAGTTCCTCTGCAGCCATCGTGGACTTCATGTCGACGCGGCTCTTTCTCTTGTCCAACTCCTCGATTTCCTTGACCGAGCGTTCCCTGGGTTGAGGCAAGGCACTGTCTGTGTCTTTTGCCGTTTCATCGCTTGTTGAGACTGGCTGCTCCTTCAACATCTTATCCTCGTCCTTCTTCTCGTGTTGGGCATATCCCAAGGCCGCCGCAGCTGCGCCAGCAACTGCAGCACCAGCACCGGCAGCAACACCCGCCACGAGGCCGGTAGAATGTCCCTTATCTTGGTCTTCGTCAATTTCTTGAGCCGGCTGCGCAAGAGACTCGTCCGCTGCGCGATTCAGGTTCTCTTTGTCGGCCAGAAGAACCTTTGTGTCCTCTCTGTCTTGTTTGTGAGTATACATGTCCAAAGCACTAGCCTTCGGCTCAGGAGCCACTTCCTCGACAGCATCCGCATTCTGGACAGGAACGTCCTCTGGCATTTCAGGGAAAGCACCCGGCATGTCAAGGATTGGTGTGCGCGGCGGCATTGGTACAGACTTTGATCGCTTGCGGGTTATCGTAGGCCTTGCAGCTGGGAAGTGAGGTGCTCCTGATCGAGTCGATGTTTTGTTTTCAAATCCGTTGGCTGTGGTGTAGGGCAGGGCCGACGTGAAACTGTTTCGTCGCGCCTCCTTGATTCGGCCGTCTTCTGCATCGTCCTCCTCAAAGACACTTGCGAGACCTGGCACTTCGATCTCATCGATGTCGCGTTTGGCGTCGCGCATGGGCAGAGGGATGTTGGCGGCGAGGATATATTCAGGGTATTGAGCCGCGATATCGTCGTCATCGCGCGAGAGTTGGTTTTGGCGAAGTGCGCGATACTCAATTTCCTCAGCCACCGAATCTCCTCTCAAGTGACCCATACTGCCATGTCGCAATTGTGACAAAGAGACACCCCGATCGCGGGTGAAGCTCGAACGCGAACCCATCCCGCGGCGGCTGGGTGTGGTAGGTCGTCGGTCGTTTCGTAAAGTCTTGCGCCACGTTCGCCAGAGTCTACCCAAGCGAGCGTCCAACGCGACTTTCTCAACGTCAAAGTCTTCGACCGTGAACTGTCTAGGAGCAGCAGGAGCAGGCTCGGGCCGTTGTTGTGTGCGACTCTGTCGTCGAGCGCGGGCAAACGCTACCGATCCGGCTGCCTGCAGTGACTGCTCGGCAACATACTCCAGAACAGAAGTGAGGAATATTGCGGCGGCCCAAGAGACGAGACCGGAGCTGGTGGAGAAGCGACGACTGTCCGCTTCACGGCCGTAGAAGAGCTCTTGTTCCTTGACGAATCTCTCTT